>WYDF02058710.1:0-11835 GCA_009867245.2 Adranes taylori
ATAGTTCAATATTAAATTAGTATATTTGTATTTTTCATCTTGTCAATAGTAGTCCTTGACATCTAACATTGGTTTAAAATTTACCAGTGATTTTACTGATTGCAAACTGGAGAACCTGATTTTTTCTCAATGCGAATGAACATGTATTACACCCATTAAATATGAAAAATTAACATTAATTAAAGTGTAGGCCGCGCCATCTTTCGGTTACAAAGTAAGTTCTGACATTGAATCAGGTGAGCAGTTTTGCGCCTTAAACATTTATTAGCATCTATGATTATCACAATCTGTTATTCCTAAACCATCTGATATACGGTTATGTGGTTAATTTTATATAGTCAAAGACACTAACTGTACTTTACGGAACACGGGCAGTATTAAAATGGATTCAATTAATACAAAATCTGAATTTCAAGAAGACATAAGTTTGAAAACCGAATTTGAATCGTGCTTTGGAAATGAATATACAGATCAATACGATGGTGGTTGTAAACTGGATATTGTGGAAAATAAATTGATAATGAATAGTCAAATCAAAGAGGAAGTAGGAAACGAATCTCATGAACAGTACAGTATATCAGTACCTACTCATTCTCTTCAAAATCAACAGTTTGATGCTAAAGATTCAATGCACATGTATGAAAATCTAAACAAATGTTCCAAAGATGACGTAGCAACTATCAAGTACGAAAGGCATACTTGTGGTGATCTTGACACGACTGACAGCGCTATAAGTACACTTGATAGACACAATATAAAGGAAGAATTATTCCAATGTTCTGATTGTAATTTTAAATGTGCAAAAATGAATGATGTAATAAAACACATTCCTGTGCATACATCGACTGATATCGAGTCAAAATCTACACAGGAGAATAAATTAGAAACACCTACGCAAACTGGTGATAAACGCTCGGAGTGTGACACCAATACTGACAATTCTTTAAGTCACAAAATTTTACATTCTGATGTTAAGCTGCTTTGTTGTTCCGACTGTGAATATAAGACTCCACGAAAGTATCGTATGGAAATGCACAAACTTGTACATTCTGGCAATAAACCATTTCATTGTTCGGACTGTGCTTATAAGACTGGAAGAAAAAATAGCTTGAAACGACACAAACTTCTACATGCAGGTGTTAAACCATTTCACTGTACCGAGTGTGAATACAAGACTACAAAAAAATCTGATTTGACATCGCACCAACTACAACATTGTGGCGATAAACCCTTTAATTGCTCTGAGTGTGGGTTCAGGACTACACGAAAGTCTTATTTGAATTCGCACCAACTTCTCCATTCTGTTGATAAACGATTTCATTGTTCGGAATGTGAGTACAAGACTGCATACAAATCTAATTTTACCTCACACAAGTTATTACATGCTGGCGAAAAACCATTTCAGTGTTCAGGGTGTGATTACAAGACCATATACAAGTGCCATTTGAAAACGCACAAACTCGTACATTCTGAGGATAAACCATTTCATTGTTCTGATTGCACATTTAAGACTGTACGCAAGTCCTATTTGGAGGCACATAAGCTGCTACATGCCGAGAATAAATCATTCCATTGTTCGGTATGTGACTACAAGACTGCAAATAAGTATTATTTGAAAGCCCATAAACTTACACATTCTAAACCATTTCATTGTTCTGAGTGTGACTATAAGACTTCACGGAAGTGTGCTTTAGATACTCACAAACTAGTACATTTAGGATAAATCATTTTATCGTTCTTAGTATCAGTATATTACATGCCGCATATTGTATACTGCATATAATAATATTTATGTACTTGCTTACATTTGCAATAAGTGTATTGATATATTAACTTAATAAATAATTTTTAATTTTATAGTTAATGCTTTTTTACTTATAGCCTGCTAATATAAAACGTTTTAATGATCTTTTGAATTCTAGATTCTTTATATTAGATACTTAACCCACAAAGATTCATTTGTACTTGATATATTTAAATTTTTTTCATTTCAAGAAATACAATTATTTCTTCCAAAAACAGGTAGAAGCTCTTCAGGACCTTATGATAAGACAACCAACGAATTTCTGTGTAATATGGAAGATCTTCGAATTCAGATTCTAAATCCTTAAGGAACGAAATAAATTGGCAATGTTTCCAGTGCTCTCGAGCGAATAAAGCTCACTATTTTTGTTACTGTTTAAAGTACTTCGTCTATTTTTAATATTCTAAAAGAGAGAACTTGTGGATGAATAACACAATGGAAAGTCCTGATTGTCGATTTTTCTGAATATTCATCTTGTAATTTTCTTGCCAGTCTTTACACAAATCCTTTAGTTTCATTGACTTAATATCATCAGTTACAGAAACAAACCTGTCAAGTGGAATTTTGAATTTTGTGCGTCATATGTGCGCCTTCCACCTTTTACAGAAGTCGAGTTATTTTAGAATACTTTTGTTCTCAATGTAAAATTGCTCTGTTACTACAGCATCTGTTTCTTAACTTCTAATAGTACTAGTTGAAAGGGGTTTTCGATCCAAAAATTAAGAATTGAAAACTTTCTTGTAACTTTCAAATTTAGACGTGGCAACGTCACACCTTACTACAAATATTGATGTCGGACAAACGTTCTGTACATGCTGCAATAAACTATATGTGTACAACTTTCAGTCACCTATTTGGAGATTTTGGCAATTTGGAAAATTACAAATAGCGCATTTTGGCCATTTTCTTTCAATTAAGCTCCGGGTTGGGATGTCAGTGCGCTTATCGAATTAACTGCAACCTACTGATGACTGAATGCTATAATTGTCAAGCTTATTTTCGTCTTTTCAAAGAATTAATGTTTTATTTTTCTTGCGCAATCAATGAAATAAGTCTAAAGATGCACGAGAGAGATTTTAAATGATTTTTCGATTTTGTAAAAAAGAACTATTTCTCATCTTTTATTTGTGTTGTAATGGGTATAGTTTTTGAAATACTTAAAACAGTGACGAATTCAACATTCGTCACTGTTAAGAAATTCGTCAAGTGAGGAGTTAAGAAATTTTGGATACCTAATCAGAAAATGACTGTATACGGGAAGTAATTGTTCCTCCCCCTCTTTGTAGAAAATGTTGGATACATATTATAGATATCAAGTCGTTTTTAATGTAAACAAAACTTCTTTAAACAATTTTTTAAAATAGAATATTTTATTTGTACCTCCTTATTTTTATTTTATATTTGCTAGGCATCTTCAGGTAAAGTTTTTGTCAAATCGGGTTGTATTTGTGTGTTGAACGTTTTATGTTAAATGTGTGTGCGTTGAACGTTTTAGTTTACCTTAAAACGTTCAACACTCATAAACACAAGCCGATTTGGCAAAAACGTGCCTGAAGATGCCTAGAATATAGGTAAAACCGGTAGCAAATATTAAATAAAAATAAGGACTCCAAATAAAATATTTTATTTAATATTACCCTTATTATGGATCAAGGAACTGCAATTGTTTAAAAGTTTGCATATATTATACTTGACTTGAACTGACAAGTACTGTCTGATTTCGATGACGTAATCTCTCTGATTATATCAGGGCCGGCACTATATTCATCAGCAACGCGGTGCACGCTGGCAGCCGAATGCTCGCAAAGCAATTTTCAATTGTAACCTGCCCGTCGTTGAAATGTCTAAATTAAAAATTTTATATATTTGTACGTCAATTTAGTACTTGTGTGAATTATTCAATTTTAGATGACAGGAGAAATGAATCTTCACTTTAAAGTTATTTGAAGTTTGTTTATCCCATCGTTATTGTCCAAGACTAAGGTGCTGATCTGAGCTAAATAATAGTTTCTGGTCTTAACTAAATGCATTTTGTCTGAACATTTACTTGAATTTTTGTTATTTACCAATTGAAATTCCTCATTCCATGGTGCCCACCGAACTCCTGTATTTCTAAAATATGCCAACCTATTAAAACAGATTGCCGTACTCTACTTTAATTAATTAAAATATGTAATTTAATAAATTTACATATTTATATTATTCCGGAATTTCCTCTCAGCACGCAGAAAAGCCCATTATTTTTACAAATTATGGAAATTAAACAATAGGTTTCTTTGTTTGCCAATGTATAATTACGTATTTTATTAAATTCCTGATATTCAGGACACAATTTATTAAATTTGGGATATTCAGCGTCTCACACGATACTCTTGTGGGAAGCGGGATTTATCTTCGAAATTAGGGACATGTTCCACCCTATATATAAAGCGCTAATATATTATCCCAAAATCCCACAAGAAATCCCACAAAATCCCGTAAATAGATAAAATTGGTAACCTTTTTTATCAGGACAGGGAGTGTCCCATTCATCTAGTCTTATTTAGTCTATAAGCGTAGGCCCTGTGCCGTCGCACAGTTCGCACACCCAATACGTCGGATCTGAATTGTATTTAAGTAACCGTTTACTACTTCTGTAAAAGAGACCGTAAAGATTCTGTAAATTAACCGTAAAGATGCTGTAAAGTAACCATAAATAGACTTCTGTAAAAGAGAATAAGTAATAGTTTTTCGAAGGCTCCTTCCACTCCTATTTTTTCTCGATCCAAGGTGGCGGTACTTCACATTTTTAATTTCCCAAACAATCAATATTTACGGTAGCAAGTTGAAATTATGCACACATATACCGTGTTTCCCCGAAAATAAGACCTAACAAAAAATAAGCCCTAGCATGATTTTCAGGGTATCCATATAAGCCCTATCCTTAAAATAAGGTCTAGTTAAGATTGACAGCCAGGCGGGCGCCTCATAGCCGAATGACCAATTACAGTCGCACCACATATGCACATTTGGAACAAACGGACGTGTTGCGACTAATTAGAATATTTAGTATTCCATACGTCGCGTTAGCAACCGACGTTTAGAACTTGATTTAATAATAAATTTAAAGGATAATAAATATTGATATTGAGATAAAATGAGTGCAAAAAGAAAGCTGTTCCGTCCAGTACAAGATAGGAATTGCAAAGGACTCCAGGGATAAAAAATTTACAGCTTCCCGCAAAAAGAGAAAAAGTTTTATCGACGGATGGTCCAAAAATGGCGATCAGAGTACAATATCTTCAGTGAACAGGTCGACGAGGAAACTGCCAAGAATCGCAAGTGTGAATCAGGTCGGCAACCATTATTTTCTAAATCGTAACACATAATTTGCGAATCGATTGCTGACAGAAGAGCAATGTGTTCGGTTGTTCGTAGGGGGGCGGGCCTGATATTCAAACATTTGCCCTTCCAATGACACCACTAGACATATCGCAGACGAATTTGAAGCATCACAACATGATTCCTATGGATGAAACTGCAGTATTTATGGGGCAAGTGTTTCAAACTACCATTAATCAGAACTGTGCCTCTGCGATATACATTCTCTCTACTGGTTACAAAAGTGCACGCATTACATGCAGTGCCGGATTAAGTTAGCGCAGGGCTCGTAGCAAATGTAATCAAGAGGCCTTTGGTTTGCTTTATGTATTAAAATTTACAGCTTTACAGCATTATACACAAAATAAAACAGCACATATACAAAAAAAACACCAAATTTAGAGATAACACTACTGAAATCAATATTTCTAAGAAAATCATATTCTATGTTTATTAAAGTGAGATCATTCAGACGTTATTGACCCATTGTGTTCCTTAACTTATTTTTAATAATTACTTTTTTGAATATCGTTGTATTGGCCCCGTAATATCTAATGTATAAAATTTTTGTAGACAGGTGACCAAAAATTGTCCAAAAATTGACCACAATTTTTGGTCACCTGTCTACAACAATTTTAGCCTTTAGTTATTTTTAATATACAAAAAGAACGTTCTCCGCTGCAGGTGATCATCAAACTCAAGTAAATGCGTAATATTGCTTCGACATTTGGGAAACACGATTCTAATGAATTTTCCATTAAAAGTTTATAATATTGAAGTTTCGAAGCCTCATGTTTTGATGAAATAGCAGCAGCCACATCTGTTTTGAGAAGCTCAGTGAACTGCACCAATTCGTTGCTCAGGCTGTCTAACACATCGTCTGGGAAAGCATTGAGGATAATTGGAGTTCTTTCAAGATCTCTTCTGCCGTTAAAGATATTAATTGCCGAAGTATTCCAAATACACTGGTAATTTGATGGTTCGCATCCATACGTTTAGCTAATGCAGCCAGAATATTTAAAATTATGACAATAAACACTTGAATTTCTAAATGTTTTTCAGATGTTTGATTTTCTACAACTTCATTGAGTGTAGTAGAGCCACTGTAATGGCGTACTTTGTATTTCGCTTGCCTTTTCTTGAAGTCGATTGCTGATATTTTTCACAGCTCGTTAGGTCTTTGGCTTTTGCCTCCAGATCTGAAAATGTGGACCGTAGTGCTTGGACGCACCCGTGCAATGATTTATCAAGAGCGTATTAAGGTCTTGATGAGACGACTGCAGCGAAGCGTTAGTCGGTTGCAAGCGTTCTAGAATTTGGTTCCACGCAATAGCCATTATTCCCGTTTCTAACATATTCATTTTCGAACCTAGTCCGTAAGCTTGATTACGACATTCTTCCTTTTGATCCTTGTTATTAGATATGTCATTCAACACTTGGTTGATATTGGTAAAACCACATAAAAGCGGCTTTTCGCATCAGCTCGGGCAAACAACCTAGAATCGGATAATCTTTTCACAGTTGGAATTTTTGTACAAATATATTTTAATGCTTTCATTAAAAGACCCCATGGATAAGTTGAAGGTTTTCAACGAAATAAAAAAAGTAGGTGCTTCTGTGTAGCATTCTGCAACGCACCTACGAACCAAACTTAATGAATGTACGAAGCAGGGAATGTATTCCGCGTATTTATTTATCTCCTTATTTCGTGTTTTAAACTGCTGTATTTCCTGTTCATGTTGCTGGCATTGGTATAACTTTGCCCTCGAGAATCTTTGATATTAATAACATTGTCATTTAAAAAATCTAGTAAACTTTGAGCAAGATGTTCAACAGTGTGGCCTTCCATATTTAAAAATCTTACGAAACCTGACTGGTCCAGATGGCATAGTGCACTATTAGGGTCAGTTTGTCTACGTGCGATATATCTAGAGTAGAATCCAAAGATACTAAATAGTATTTGCGTCTTTTAACTTCGCCAATAATATGATCCAGAATGCTTGATGCAATCTATGCTTGAAGTTATATGAACTAAACCTATTACATCCAACCACCCTAGAGCTCATCAAATCCTACCTAACCAACCTTTCCATTTGCATAAAAATAGGAGATCAATTATTTAGGGAAATTCATCCTCTCGCCGGTGTCCCACAAGGCTCTACATTATATATTGTCATGATATGCCTCAGCCTCAAACTGCCACAGTGCTCTATACGCCGATGATACAGCTTTCTGGACCTGCGGCGTCCAAACAAAAAACTTAGGCACGACATCGAAAATTGTATTGACACGTTTTCTGACTGGGCAAAGAAATGGTGAGTAACGCCAAACCCCACTAAAACCCAAGCTATTCTGATCCAGCACCCCAACTACACAAGAAATAAATATCAAGGCCCTCCTGAAATCCAACTTCGCCTATGTCCAACTTCAGCAGAACCTTTAGCTGGAAACCCAACTTAGAGACCACTTTGGCCAGAGTTAGAAAACGAGCCAATCTAATCTCAGCTCTCAGACGACGATTACAGAGGACCATCCATACCTACAAAGCTTATATTAGACCAATTATCGATTACAGAGCAGTTCTGTACTCTTTCGCAACAAACAGGAAAATTCACAGGATAACTATTTGTGGGATAACAACTTATAATGGATAAAAAATCCATTATAAGTTTCCAAGCGCTAATCTGTATGATCATTGCGAGGCCTCTTCAATCAGCGATAGATTGAAAATACTTCAAGCTAAATATCCGCTAAGACGCTCACAAGAAAACAGCGCAATAGCCTACAACACTATGAGGTCAATCAAGAAAGTTCAAAAGTGGCGTCGTAAGCCGCATAGAAGACTTTTCCGCACCCACCAGCAAGAATTATTTAGAGAATGCAAGAGCCTCCCGAAGACCTCGAGGAAATCCTCGACACTATTCCATTATACTATCGTTAAGGGGCATTAACTTAACATTGAGAGAAAAATTGAAAAAGACAAATAAAAATTATAAATTAAAAAAAAACAAAAAACTTTTAAAAATGAAATAAAAAAAAAACAAATAAAGACGAAACAAAATCCACTAACATTTCCACTATCACTTACCAAGTCAACTGAATATCGCTTGCACTCCGGAGCAAGCAGCAGCAAAGGTACAATTGAAACAAAACTAAAAACCAAAAATCAAACCAATCACCTAACCTACTCAATCCTGAAACAAGCTACCTTTAATCATACTATGGTATGGTTTTGCAGGTTTCCTTTGGCTGTAAAGCGAATGCTATAGCATAACATTCCTCCTGCAAGTTATCTGCACCAATTTTTAACATAGCCACTTAAAACCAATCCCAGACAGAAGCGGATAGAAAATCCTAAAGCCTCCTGAAACAATACCATATCTCCCCAACCAGTCGATTAGTAACAGGGAGTGGAGTTTTAGTGGGTGAAAATTCCATACTGTTGGATGCACCGGACTTCATCCTTCATCTCCACTTCCACGCAAACAAAAATTAATGCAATTAGATGGATAAAATCTTTGCATGTTGTTTTTACAAGTATGACGTATGCCCCTTTCCTTTATTTACATGAATATGTATATGTTCGGCCAGAAAAATGTCAAATTTAGCTATTAATTCTAATCATTGGCACAGTTAGGGTGTTTTTCTAGGGAGGGTCACTTCCCCCTCCCCTAGGGCATGAACAAAATAAAAACAGTATACTGCCGTTTTTTAGGGGGCAATGAGTTTTGTAGGGGCACCGCCCTCTCACTCACCCTCCCCTCCAACCCCATGATTCTAATAAACCAAAATAATTTCCATTGTGCGGCAAACCAATAATTCCATCAATACCGTGAAATATAAGACCTCGTTCTGATAAAACCTCGTAGACCTGATAAGACCTCGTTCTGATCTGCGGTAATTCGTTCTAAGAGTGTCTGCCATATTTTGGTTCGGTCTCTATTTGGCTCATAAGTTGAGAATCGCTATGTGCATTTTTGTGTTTGCGAACATTGTGCCGACCGTCATGTTTTCTATAACTTTCATTCCAGGAATTTCAGACTCGTCGCAGTCAAAGATGTAGAGACTCCACTGTAATATATAATGTATATGGTGTGGCTAGCGCTCTCTTTTAGAATAACTACTATGTCTTTCTATACGATAGGTGGTGTAGGGTAGACTGGTGGATTGACGGCCATTGAGGTAATACGGCCAGTCTGTTTTAAATAGTTGCGCCATCTATTGGTCAGTTTAAGTGACAGCGCCATTTATAAATATGACAGAAACTTATTTATGAAGTTACAGTTTTCCATGGTAGGTATATTGTTCAAAATTCCACAATTTATGTAATATGTGTTCTTGTTATAAGAATTCCTCCAATTTCAAGGTAGGTATTTTGCATTCCATTTTATATTTAAGTATAAATGAAAAAAATAATGTACATTTCTTGCTCTTTCGATGCCAATGACTTAAATTCATTCAATGACTCAAATTCAATGACTAATGTGATTTTGTGAAACAAAATCACATTAGTTACTGTAGTGTATTTGGGTGATGCCGGCCGGCCGTCCGGCATTACCCATTATTACCAACAAAGATTATATTGTTTCATTATGTGCAGATAATGACCCTATTATGTTGCATTTTCCAGATGCGACGAACTTACCAACGGAAAACTAATAAAGCATCATGGGCTCCCGAAAATCTGAAAGCCTCTCTGACTGCAATTCATTATTTTGGCTTGTCGGTTAGAAAAGCCGCAAAAATTTTCGGTATTCCAAGATCGAGTGAAATGTGGAAATACTGAGCAGGCGCAACTTGGAAGAAAGGCAGTTTTCTTTAAGGAGGACGAAAAAGAACTTGCCGATGAAATATTAAAATTAGCAAAGTCTTTTCAAGGTATCACACCGAATGAAGTGTTGAAGGGTGCTTTTCAATATGCCAGAGTGAATAATATACGCGTACCATTTAGAGAAACATATAAGAAACCTGACTATCACTGGTTCATGGGGTTCCGACAACGAATTGTTTTGAGGCGACCAGAGGCAACGAGCCTAAAGCATATACAAGCTTTTAATGAAACTGAAGTCTCCCTATTTTTCACAAATTTGGCGACACTCATGGAAAAATATAAATTGAATCCGTCTAGAATCTTTAACGCCGACGAAACTGGTGTGTTAACTGTTCAAAGACCCGGGTGGATTTTGGTGCAAACAGACCAAAAACGTGTTAGTTTTGTAACAAGCGCTGAACAAGGGAAGAATACAACTATGATATGTTCTTTCAGCGCAACTGGTATCTACATACCGCCGTTTTTCATTTTTGCTCGGAAACATATGTCTCCTAGTCTGGAGAAAAATGGTCCTCCGAATGCTGTTTATTCCTGCTCTGATAATGATTGGATTAACGAGAAATTATTCTCTGATTGGTTGAAACACTTCCAGAAATGCATTAAAGCCTCTAAACAGGATCGGGCATTGTTAATCATTGATAATCACGCGAGCCAGTGCACTTTAAATATTTACAATTTTTGTAAGAACAATTTCATTCTTTGGTTAACCTTACCGCCGCATACCTCGTACAGAATGCAGGGGTTGGACGTTTCCTTTTATTTTCCTCTTAAAACAGCATATTTTGCTGAATGCGACAAATATTTAAAAAGTCACCCAGGTGACAGAATAACGACGAATGAAATTGCTGAACTTTTTAACAAAGCCTATAGTCGCGTAGCAACTCCAGAAAAAGCCATTAAAGGCTTTCAAGCAACTGGGATATTTCCCCTTAATCCTGATGTATTCACTGCAGACGACTTTATTTCATACAAAAACATGGATAGAACATCAGTTTCTACTACACAATTGACTCTCGATTGTGATCAAAATATTAGATAGAAAACACCTAAAGCTGATTCTGTTGTAGTAAGAAAAAGAATGTCATTTACTGAAATCCTTGTCGCTCCTGGATGTTCGAAAACTGCAGTGACAACAACGGGCACGAAAAGAAAGAAGCAGCATTCTCAAATATTCACTGCTACAACAAATAAAGAAGTTCTGCAAGAGAAGGCAACGAGCCTAGTAAATAAGAAAACTGCTAAAAATAAAAAACTCAAATGGTGCAGAACGCTACAAGGAACTTATTTCAGGAAGATACTCCACTCTCCAAGAAAATGAAAACGGCGAGAAAGGCAAAAACAATGATGCCCCGAGAGACATATAAAAGATCGAGAAAGATTGTGAAGTACCACTGAATTCCATGAAACGACCAAGATGAAGAATCTGAAGATGTAGACAGCGAGGGTGAGGATGATCCCAATGGTGGCTTGTGTTTAATTTGCAGAGAATTTGGAAAGAATAACGATCTATGGATTAGATGTAGTTTCTGTAAAGAATGGGCGCAGAAAGTTTGCTCAGAGTTTGACACCAAAACTTTTATCTCCGATTTTTGCCAATAATTGGGGTAATGGAAACCACGGCCGAAATTACCCCAATGTCATGGGTAATTCCGGCAACGAAAACATTTTTTTAAAATATGTTTTAATTGTTTCTCAATGTTTTTTATTTATAATACCAATAGATAGTCTTTTCTGTACACCTTTCGCTTCATTTTCATGTCAAAAACATTTTTATCAGACTTTTGGTTTTTAAACAAAACCCAAAAATCCTTAAGGTGCCGGTATTCCCCCGATCTACCCT
>WYDF02058721.1:0-11835 GCA_009867245.2 Adranes taylori
CAACTCCATGAAGGAAGTGGTCCGAAAGCATCAAGGTAAAGATCATTTAGGCACTCTTCACACCTGCTAGAAGGGCATTTCTGGAATCACATTTCCGCAACATTATGGAGGTACCACTGTGAAGAAAATTGTACATAAATAAACGACTTATCCCAACTCTGCACCATCGTAGCTACGAGCGAATCACTGCAAAAATAGCATAGATGAAACAGCCTCCTCCTTTCATTATACGATCCCTAAATGGGACTTTCCAAAAAATCTTCATATTCAAAAAATGTTTGTTGCACTTTGTAATTTGATTAAAAGATCATAGAAAAAAATATATATTTTAAAAGGCCCAAAAAAACAATTTAGAAGTTAATGGATTAATTGTTATACATTACTTCCTTACAAACTTACGATTTCATGCCTTAAAATATAGGAGTAATACATATATGTAATATTTTTGTTACAGCGCAATTATATAGATATAACCAGTTATGCAAATATGACTATAATTTATTTTCGTGTCACATAATTTATGTTCATTATAATGTTCTGATTTAATTTCAATGAGAGAACATTAGATATGCAAATTCCATATCACTCTTGTTTTCATGTGTTTTTATTGCAGCCACTTTGTTATTAAATTTAATATGCAAAACCTGACATGCAAATGCATCTGAATTTGAGTTTAATACATTTGTGCAATTCGAAAATGTTTAAATTTAATCAGCTGCTTAACTGATACAGTCTTTCCATAGAAGATTATTTAAATTCAAAACATTGTCCAAAATTTTGCTTTTCGAATAATGTACGAATGATAGTATTATTTTAAGCCATAACAAACTATTTATTATTAATTAGATAAATTAATCTTGTTGAAAACTACATATTGACTGCATGAAACATCCAATTAGCTTAAAACAGAGGACAATTTCTGGCATAAATGGGAACTGTCAACTGTACCCTCTGCTTTCAGTAGCATTATTGAAAATCATGTATATAATTATGAACTAAGTACAGAGTTCCATGAACGTGGATGATAATTACACGAAATGACATCTTAAGTGAGATGAAGCATTATAACGTGTTATCCCATCTCCAGATGTAAAGAACTTTAACAATCGAAGTCTCTTTTATGAATTAGGAATTCATCTCCAGTGGTTAGTTAAACCCGCAATTAATCTGCATGAAATTAGGGACTTAATAAAAAGAGACTTTGGCGGGAGTAACTATGACATCGGTAATAAGGGCAAATAGTCAATAAACCTACTTACCAGGCACAGAAGCATAGTTATTCGATAGGTCTAAAGGTGTAACTAATTTAAAGTGGGTGGTTCAATCGAGTACTGAAGAACAATGGAAGGTTGAATTTTTCTGATAGTGTCACTTCCCCTTTCAGAATAACAGGTAACGTGATCCCCGCAGCGTTACATAGAAGCGGGTGGAGGATCCCTCACAGAAAGGTTCTGGTGAGTGCCTGGGACAGTATTCAGTTTCGTTCTATGGCGTGTCATTGATCGGGTGTATAAGACTATAAACAGAAGGACAGTTGAGCTGCAATTAAATTGGATGCCAACAGGCTCACCACTAACCTTACGACTAAGGCTCACCACTAATACTGCAGGATTGACCTGCAGTATAGGTGTTAACGGTGTTAGCAAAGGAGTTTAGGTATTAACATAAGGGTGGCATAGCTGAATGCTCGACTTTGTTTATAAACTAGTCGCTTCGACAAACCAATGGCATCGAACCATTCATTTTGTTGAGCGATGAATGTTCAGGAACGCGGATGGTCTTTATACAATGCGTAAACCAGCAATATCCGTACGAAGCCATTACGATAAACATGTTTATATATAATTCAGAAATAAGTAAATCGAGACCTGTTAAATTCTTTACACCTTGATTGTGGAGATGGATTAACAACTTATAATGGTTCAGCTCAGTTAAGATGTCATTTCGTTTAACTACCATTTACGTTCATAGAACTCTGTAATTGGTACATGTGTACATTATATAGAGGATTTTCAAATTAGAATAAATAAGCCATCGTGGTGCACTAAGCAGAGTAGTCAGACAATAATGCTACTGAAAGCAGAGTACTGAATACGACTACCACGTATGCCAGAAATGGTCCATCTACCTTATCTGGCTTTTTTAAGCTAATTGATTCGTTAATTCAAAATGATTAACTTATCTAATTACTATTTAGATTTTTTTATCTCTTCCCTGGAATATTTTTGGCTTCTTTTTATGTATTCTGGTCATGTAAATCCAGCTCAAACTTCCGATATCATCCCATGCCATTCGGATTACCAGTTCAGCCCATTTGGCTCCAATGAACGATGAGATGTTATGAAATTAAGAAAAACCTAGTGAATCGTTATTTGTATGGGATTAAATAAATATAAACAATTAGTAATTTATAAATAAGTACATTTTATATGTTTATTAGAAAACTTGGATTTCTGACCGAATATTATCAACAATTAAAGAACGTTTCAAATTAAAATTTTCCGATTTGACTATTGAAAGACTCGATTGAATCTATAATATTCCAAATATATTGATAAAATCTAGAAAAACTACCTTTTTGCAACATAAACATTATTATGGTTAATGTAAAATTGTTTATAATTTCAAAACATTTCTTATTTATTATTTTAAATTACTTTGTACTAGAGCATCTTTAAATATCACAAATTTAAAATTCTTTCATTTTTTCGTGCTTCTGTTTTATTCATAAATTTTCCTGCTTACTGTATACGGTATTATATTTTACTTAAATGCGGCATTTGCTACCGACAATACTTATATCCGATACTCGCTCTGAAATGCAAAACGTTTTAGAAAGCCGAGAAAAATCTGCGCTTCTTCTTTGTTTTAGATATAAAAAATCCTTAACACTCTTTTCCTTTCGTATATTTTTCTCACTTACACCGATACCAAAATGACTTTTTGTAGAAAAAATTCCGTAGTAACTTTATATGAAAGGAATCTTGTGGTATGTGAAACGATTTTGCTATTACTTTATATGTTTTATTTCTAATTCAAAAGTAAGTAGTTTCGTATTTAGTAACGTTTTATCAAATATTTATCAATTGGAAATATTTGGGTAATTATGCCATTCTTGAAAAAAGAGAACGGAGAAGGAATTAGGCGTATACCAGTGTGGGATTCGGCGCAACAGATCAACCTTGAACCACATCCTGCCATTACGGCTAATTTGAAATTGAAAGAGATAACAGTGCCAAAGAAGCTCATTAGTATGGAGTATAAGACATTACGTTGGCGAGAGTCTAGATCAGGGGCAGTTAACAAAGGAATTTGAGGTGCAATGAGGGCTGCGACAAGGAGATGTGATTTTGAAAGACCCTATTTAATCTCTGCCTGGGGAATGTCATGCGGATGAATCCGCTCAACCCACGAGGAACTGGTGTAGATCCCTTAAATAAATGACCTTCGTAGATGATGGCCTTCTTGATAGACGCTCGAGAGCATAGACAGAGGCGCTGCCACATATGAGTGAAGGCGGGAGACGCTTAAGGCTAAGAATTAAAAAGGAAAAGACAAAATACATGATCCACACAGGAGAAAAGGAAAGCTCCGGCGCGGTGAGTCACTTGGAATGAGAAGAAGGAAGGTACGAGAGAGTTAGAGAATTCAAGTACCTAAGGGCCCGGGGTCTGAGGACAACAAGATCAGTACAGAGATAAAAGTATAAATTAACGCAGGGAACATATGCTTCTATGATTTATATCAGCTACTGAAATCCTCTACCCTCTCTAGAAAATTGTACCTCATCGTATACCGCATCATAATTCGACCTGTGATGCTCTATGGATCTGAAACTTGGACGTTCAATTGAATGTGACAAGAATTTGCTCCGGGTGTGAGAAGGGAAGGTGTTGCGAAAGATCCTCGGAGCGATTTGTGAAGATGGCGAGTGGCGCCTTCGAACTAGCCAAGAAGTATATCAGCTCTGCGGTGATATTGACCTGGTTGCTAATGTGAAAAAGAGACGGCTGTGGTACCTGGGGAATGTTATAAGAATAGAGGGGAATCCCCAAGAAGACTCTCGACCAACAACCCGAGGGCAGAAGGAAGCCAGACACGCCAACGAAGAGGTGGCCAGGCTCCTACGTGGACTATAGAGCCAGGAGAGTGAGTGAAATTTATTTCACTCACCTGTGAGAATTTATAGTATTACAACGTATTTAAAAAAACAGTCGTTTATAATTGAATAATAAACATTTTCTAGCCATTATTAAATAAATAAAAGCAAACTCGATTTTTTCATCTTTTTCAGGTCGCTTACATCTTAAAATGTTTTGACGTATATGAAATACTTTGTGCAAAGTAGACAAGACAGATTCTGATTTATAATTGAATTAACAAGTTGGTACGTAAACCATCTCTCGTTTCGTGTTAGTAATGTAACACAAGTAAATAAATCTAATAGTTATAATTAGAAAGCAAAATATCAAAATAGCTGCGGCATACAGATAGATATATACATATTCGATACACTCATGAAATTTATTTCGAACGTCAGAGATTGTCACGCCTAACAACTGGCGATTTAAGATGAAGCGAGCAATGTGTGAGGTCATGCGGTCTAGGAAACCGGTCACGCCAAATTAATTTGTGTCAATAATTTGTTTGCTGTCAGTGACAAAATTTTAGTAAAAGTAACATAAATGAAGAGCTACAAATTACTCGTGCATAACATAAAATTATAAAGTAGCTAAAGTTTCTATTAGATTATAAAGTTGCTATTAGATTAGCGTTAAATGTAATTTATTTATAAAAAAACATTTACGTCAAATGTAAATGTATTTATAAATGATAATTCAGTAATTTATAAATTGTAATTGCATACTGCTATAAAACCAAACTGCGGATTGAAGAGTACAGGTTGATATCGGATTCTCATTAATTCAATTAATTAATAATCGCAATAAGCAATTCCTTAATAAATCATGAATTAAATGAGAAATCCTCTAACAATATATCTAAATTGACTAATCTAATTCATCAAAGAAATATAATATACAATTAAATATAATCAATATGCAAATCTAATCAATCAACTAATAATAAATTAGTTAAATCAAGAAAAAATATAAACTATCGAAAATAATCGTAATATGTTAAAATAAAAAAACCTGAAGTAACCGCCAAAACATCATAGGTTCTAACAACGCATACACAAGTAAAGATCAAACAGGTTCCACCGAATTGAGTGAGATGCGGCATTGTCGCGTCAAAGCTTTGTATTATGCCGACACCGAACGCTATGCTTTCATCTACTGGAGGTGCATTGTCATATATTTTAAGATTTAAGACTTTACATATTTCTTCTGCGAAAGCCATGGGCTTAGGCAACACGCCACAGCTTATCCGATCCATCAGAAGCAGCTTTCTTCCCAGAAAATTCGCAGAAAGGAAGCCATCCAGGCCAGTGATACAGAGACGCAATTTTTGAGTTGTTGGCTTTGGATGGCTGCGAAAACCCAATCACGCAAGTCAAAAGCTTTAATTCTGAAATAAGACCTAATCAATTCCTTTTGGTTAGCGAGAAATGATCGCAGCCAGTATTTATCTGATCTTAAAGCGCTATAGTAAAACTTCAAACATTCAATCAGTATAATAAATATATGAATAAATAAAATAAGTAAATTAAACTTCGATTCCCAAATCATTATTATTTTATTTTACTCTTATTCTCATTTTATGATATCCCATTGACCACGTCCTGATGAGAAGACGAGGTGAGCGACGAGAGAAGAAGAAGCTCACCAGTAAGGATCAGGCATACGAAAACCGTAAGTACGATCCAGTACAGACTACAGTGGTCAACAATTACGAACGCCATTCTTGAACTACACGTTTTATCTCAAACTCTCCCGAGCCAACGTCAGTAGTCTACGAGCAAGAAGATTCGACGTCAGCACGCCCCCCCCCCCCCCGTATCACCTACCGTTCCAGGCGACGTTCCACTCCCACCGACCCCTGGGAAAGAATGGCTGTATCCGACAACATTAGAATACCACCGCCGACGCTTTATTAAGTAATACTTCGGAGATAGCAAGTAGAAGTTCAATCCATTCCGTCATCAGCAATTAGCAATAAATATCCACATCAGAATACGTCAACAAGATGCTGTCACCGCAAACCATCAATAAAAACTCTACATATTCGGTGTCCATCAACAAACAGACTATTATCACAACGTTTCAATCTACCAAGTTCTACATCTACCAATGCTCGATTCGATCTTCATCCAGGTATTATTCTACCAAGATTCATTTATTTAATGCAGTCTAAGGAAAGCAACGCCGTTGGTACAGAATTTTCGTTCCAGAACCGTATTCATAGCCGAAGACAAATAATACAATAAAATACGAAAATCATATTTAGTTCGTCACTCTTTATTTGCCTTATTTTTTTTAATGGAAGAAGAGACACATTTTTCCGCCTAACAAATTTTTCATTATTCTTACAATCAACAAAATTGTCAGTCATTAAAAATCCCGCTTCGAGTCATATATTTGCAGTTATAAATACTAGAACAATAAACCAAACTATTTAAACTTGTTATTTATTGCCTTTCTGTGTTTATCATATATGAATTTGTGTACTTTATTATAAAAATTAGAACAAACGAATTCCTAAGCCAACCCTGAATCTCATGCAAGAGCAAATTGTGTTACAAACAGAATAAAATATAAAAAGCAGTATAGTAATAACAAATTACGATCCTGCTTTGATTAAATCTATTAAGTTCTGTCAAACCAGTAACAAGATTCTTCCAAGACATTGCTTACTTTTATATTTTATTATCACTTAAAGAATTATAGTTCAGTGTATTGATATTTCATGTATATCTACAAGAGATATCTAGAGGATAAGAGCCACGCCCTCTATAGATATTTCTATACAACATTTAATAAAATGTTTTAATTAATTTATATTGGCTTTCTAACAGTTGGAAAACATCTGGAGGATAAGCAGGGTGACCATTTGTCACGGATTAAAGCCCGGTGCATTAATAAATGTCCGTAGTGACCCAGTAGTGACCCAGTAATGACCCTGTATGTTCCGGATTATCGCAACGATAAATATGGTCACCCTAAGATAAGCACTACGGTGATTGTACTCCCAGATAACTCCACGAAAGCACTTATGTGGATTTTTGATAGTATATGACAGAAAGTTGTAAAACTACCAAGGAATAGCTAGAACCACGTCAAATGTTTCTTATAATCCCTGATCTCTCTACAAATATTTATATTAAGTCATGTACTGTATTTATATTATTTAATTAATTATTATTTAAGATGTAGGTTATATATAGATCACATATAGACACAGAATTATACGGATGATGAGAACCACGTCAAATGTGTCCCAACTCCCTAATATTCTATAACTATGCACAATAAATATGTACATATATCATTAAAAAATAATTTAAAGTTAAACGTCCATTGCTTTAAAAACAATTAGATAAAGAATTTCCTAACGCCAGCAGAAGCAAAATAAATATTTTCATTTCATTGTAATGTAATTCACACATATCGATTACGATGTTTATATGTACATGATAGTATCGTCTTACTTCGCATTATATTATTATTAATTTTTAATAGAAACTAGCTCAAGTTAATTGATATCAGCACAACATAAATTACCCAATAACATGTTAAATTTCTAAGCTCCAAAATGTTGACAACACAAATAGACGCACAAATTTTTAATTGTATATAGTAACATATGAATTCATTTGATATATAAAGACTCATTAACTTGTAATAAATTGATACTTTTCACTTAAAAGTCATGATGTGTGTTACAGTTTTGATCACTGCTATTCTAAACTTAAGGTAGTTTAAATATTTAATTTATAATTAAAAGCGGTATTTTCTAAAAAACTTGCCATCATCGAGCCAACAAGTTCAATTACAGCATCATTAAGTTCAAACTTGCTCAGTATTTGATGTCCAACTGTGTCGAATGCTTTCCTTAGATATATTAGAAGTGGATCGACGTAGTTATTGCATATATATTATCCATGATGTCGATTCCTTGTTCAATATACTTCAACTTTGGTACAAATCTCTGCGCTTTCCTGTATAATGGCATGGGCATTAATTGCTCAAATTTCTTTCTTTCTGTCGTGTTTTCTATTCTATTTATTTTGTCACGAACGCTGTCTTTATAAGATTTGTCTGATCATTCTACATAGCTTAGGTTTTTCCATAATAAATTTAGCATTTATTGATTGGTGATCCGAAAGCGGTATAATGTCTGTATATATTGTTGTTATTTTTGAATGATTACTTTTAATTTTAATATTTACTTGAATCTATTAAACTTATATGCTTATCTGTAATTCATGTCGCGTTATTATCATCGATTTTATTAGGTAGGATAAAATGATTCATTTCTATAACATCTCGATATTCCGTAGTATTTTCCTCCTCCACAAGATTTATATTCATGTCTGGTATTGTTATTTGATTTTTGTCTCCTTTCCAGTATTGTATCTAACGTGGTCATAAAGACTGTTGTTGGAACAATAGGCAGACGATAAATTGCTGTAAGAGTTGTCTTTGGTTGAGAGTTTGTTATTTTGACCGGTAGTATGCCAATCCTGTTTTCCACACACGATTTCTCTTCCATAACTTCAAATGTGTGTTCATTTAATACTAATATTGCAACTCTTCCCCCTCGCCTTTGTTTCCTTCACCAATAAGCGCCTGTATATTCGTCAACGTGGATATATTCAGTCTCGTTTGAATATATTCATCTCTCTGTCAATACTTTTGTATCTGGCTTGTTTTGTGATTTTCTCTATTTTAGTCCTCACACTTCTAATATTCAAATAAATAATATTACGGTTAGGACTAATTATATCTTTATGCTTTTTATTCATTATCTATAGTAAATTTGTTCCACTATATTTTGATACATTTGCTTGTAGATTGCACATCTAAAATATCCTTTTGTATATAGTGTGATCTCCAGTGTGCATTAGCATATCTGTTGGCTAATTTTGTACTTCCTATTGCCTCAAAGTAAATAATGTGTATGCTTTGATTATTTTATTTGTGCTTGCATTATTTGTACTGCATCTTGTTCATTTATAAATTCATTTTATTTCCTGAGTTGCCTTATATGTTCTTCCGTGGTATGTTTCTTATCTACGCCATTGAGGGCTAATTTCGGCTTTCGTTTTCATTGTATATTGTAACACCAAAAGATATTAAACATATTCAATTCCACTTCTCGGGATTCTAATGAAAAAGTTCTATAAATATTATACATATATATATATATATATATATATATATATATATATGATCTAAAGTGTCACTTGTAGATGTACGAGAACTTGTAAAACTTAGAGACTAAAAAGAAATTAGTGGCAACGTGAAATAAAAGTGGTTTTTATGCACCTTTATGTAAAAGAAAGATAATTGAAAAAATAATTTAAGTAATAATTTAAACTTTTTAATAAGAAGGTGTGAGACACAACAAACTTTTGCTAGAAGTTTCGTACCCGAGGTGGCGACACGGTCGGCCGATAATATAAAAGCGAAAAGTCGGTTCACAATTGGCAGAATTTTGCAGAAAGTTCAATCTAAAACTTTATTTTAGCGTATTTTTCTCGTTTTAGCGTATAAGTACGCGTATTTCATTTTTATTGTGAAAATTATGGCTGAAGTACAAATGTGAGTAGTATTGTTATTTATTATGAACAAATGATTGAGAAATTCAACCCCTTAAGTTCTTTTGATTTTGCTTTGGATAACTCATTATAATCACTGTAACAAATTGTCATTTAATATGAAGCTAACTAAGTAAGAATGTAATTTAAATGTCGTAAGTTAATTGTTATTACTATGTTCTTTTATGGATGCATTTTAATAAAACCTAATGACTAATGTATTATTTAATAGAGTTGATGCTTATTTTATTTATTTGAATTTGGTGTCGGAACTTGTCAAAGGCAAAGTATTTTTATTGTGAATAGATTAATTTATAATCTTGTGTTTTATTTGAATTGTGTTTAATTAATTCCTGGGCCGGACTTGTGTATGTACATCTTAAAACCCCGAAATAACATTAATTCATTTTGACTACTCCCTAAATTAACTATTGCTCTACTATTCCCGATTGAATTGTGTACGTATTGACTGGAAGCGCAACTTAATTATCCTGTTAAAACTAACTCAATTCCGTGTCACAAACTTAAACGTGACATATATAGTCGAGCCGTCTGGGTAATTCGTGTCCTATTTTATTTACCATTTCACGCTTTTGTTTTATTATTTCCTATTCCTTGTTTGTTTTTATAAGAAGTCTAGCTTCTGATATTTGCCGAACACTTTCTATTCCAACTTTTATCTCACTTGGAGAAACTCTTGACTGAACTGACAACCTTCTTATTTTCCTTTGAAGTTTGGAGTCTTTCCGATTTTATTATTATGGTTATAAGTCCATTGTTCATTATTATTAATTGTAAGATTAGATTCATATTCTATACCTGTTGTTTTTTAAGCATATGTTGTCATATGGTGAGTGCTATTTTTCTGAGATATTGTCCAACGCTTGTTCCAATAATTTATCACTTTGGATTCTAAAATGGATATTGTGTTCAAATTTTCATTTATTACATTTTATAGTTCCTTATTAATGATCCCATTCTTGCTATTGCTGTTTATTTTTTGAATTTCAAAAAGTTGTTTACAGATTTCACAAAACCGATAAGTAATGTTTTGTATATATATAATTTTTTCGTTTAATTTGAAATCCGAGTTTTTCTTTGATGTTTAAATTTCTAAATATTCAGCAATATTTCATCTTTAAATCTTTATTATGAAAACCCAAAATTTTGAAAAAATAAAAATGGTGTCTATAAATTAGAATGTAATTGTATCGCAAATTACATTTGTCAAACTGGGAGACATTTAAAAACAAGGTTGAATGAACATTTGAGGAGCATTAGACTTGGTAAAGATGATTATAGTTTTGCTACTCATATTAATAATTTAGATCATACATAACTTTAATAGAAGTAATTTATCAAAATTGTGCATTTTTATTATATAGGTTTAAATATTGCCGAATCTTTAGAAATTTTAACACCATTAAAGAAAAAGTCAGATCTCAATTTAAATGAGAAAATTAATTTAAATGAAAAATTATTCTCTGAGCAATTATGTATTGTTTAATTACTAGCGACCGGTCTCGGCTTCACAAGGGTACAATGTACTAATAAGGCCTCATAAGTGTCCGAACGATTTAGACACATATACCATCCGATCCATTTTCGGCGCTTTGACATTGACAGTTTATAGTCCCCATATTTGCCTACGGCATTTTCCGCGCCTCTGGTATGGCCAGAGGATGCCTACGTCGCTTTCCACGCCTCTGGGGATACCGACTGCGTTGTCCACGTCTCAGGAGCGGCCAGGGGATACTTTGATTCACTATTTGAAAATTGCATTAAACATTAATATTCTCTATAACTACAATAATTATAATTTTTTTAACATCACGAGGTTCGTCCCCATACCTGATGCGTAGTTCAGATTATATATATATATATATATAAATATATATAAATATATATATATATATATATATGAGAGCTCCGAACATACGAGTCATAGCTACAAATCGCCCATTTCTACTGTAGACCAAAGACAGAAGCATGCATTTTGCATGCAGACGAACGTTGTATTGTACAGGATTAGCCAGCGTTAACAACGTAAGGGCTCGGAAATATGTCGACTTGCTATGTATGTCGACTTTTCTCTACTTTCATAAATAAAATAG
>WYDF02058732.1:0-11834 GCA_009867245.2 Adranes taylori
GGCTTTTTCGTAGTCCACGAATATCAGGACAAGTGGTTTATTGTATTCGATGGACTTTTCTATAAGATTCTTTAGGATTTGGAGATGATCGTTCGTGCCATTACCTGGTCGAAACCCAGCCTGTTCCCTTGGCTGATAAAGGTCAAGTTTCGCTTTTAATCTATTTGAGATGATTCGAGATTTTTCTCCTTGTTCCTTCTTAATTTCTCTTTTCTAATTAGTTTCTTTAATTCCTATTTTGATTGTTTTGTTTTAACTTGTTTCTAGTAATATGCCGACTAACTTACAAAACATCATTGATATCAGATTACTGAGTACCGGCGTAGTTCTCTCTTTTATAAACATCAGAAATTATGATTGGGATAAGCAGCAAATAATTGTAATTAGATCGTTAACTTGATCGCATACTAGCTTCAATAACGTCACAACCCAAAAGTTGATATTTGAGGATAATAAGAGTTGATATTTGAGGATAAGGGAACGAAGATTTCTTCTGGTTATAAAGATTACTAAATGCTGTTGTTGACTGATAAAATTCATAAATGTAAAGTTTCATATTTTTAAACAAACAATGATGAGGTATGTTCTGGAAGTATGTTCTTGTGGAAGTATGTTCTTCTTCTTGTGACTAAGATAAAAAATACAATTTGAATCATCTCGGTCTTAGTTCATCCAAGGATAAACAGGGAAAATTCCTGAAGAAATTTTCTAATTTAATTTTTATTAAAATATATGATTTTGTATTAATTTTTAAATGTAGGTAATTTAATTTGTATTATTATTTGTTCTTAATTATTTCAAAGTCACTGCCTGTTGAATTATTATACTTATTTTACTAAGATTTTTAACAATCAATAAAGCTAAATTCAGTTGATATATGGCGTATCTACAATATATTTCGCAAGAGTAGGTACTTTAACAGATAGGGATACTTGTAATAAACAAAATAATAATACACATTATTTAGTCCGTACTAATAATCATAAACGACCTTTATTGGCATAATCCTTACATAAACAATTAAAGGTATATAGTATCAAAATAATTAAATCCAAAGCACAAAAATAAAAATAATAAAAAAAAAGCAAAAATTCAAAATAACATTTACTTTTCCCCTTTCCCGATCATAAAAATAAAAAACCCACACTTATCTTGGAGGAAGGTAAGCCCGTGTCTTATCTTTCCTCCCAAACTCGACCGAAGTGACTGTGCGATACATCTTCGCATATTCCCTCCAATACCCCCCTTCCCTATTCCTTTCCCCTCTGCACATTACCCCTTACAATTGCCTCTTACATGCCATTGCCCATTTTTCTCACCGCACATTCTCTCCAACCACACTTAACAGACATCATCCCTCTCAACCCTCTTTACCTGTGCCTCCTTCCATTTCCTCCTCCAAAACAAGACTACACATCTTACTATTTTACCTTTATCACCATCCCCAATTTGTAACCCATATTCCAGCAATTCACATACTCCTCCAAATTATTAAGCATATCCACCATTTTTTCTATTTAACAAAACCTTCCCCATCCTGCCAAAACATCTCCTTCAATTATCTCCTATAACCACTTATGCATTATATCCACATTCCTTTATGCTCCTGAATCTCTCCTGCCTTTTTACATTCCTCATCTTCTCCATCTCCTCCTTCACACATTTTTTCGCACCACCTTTCTGACGACCATCCGACCATTGATATGGTTGTAGCTTTAGATGAGAAAAAGTTGTGTTTATGTCGGCTCCCACTAAATGTATTTTGCATTATAAATGATACAAATTTGTTTTAATTTTTGCATTAAGTAAATGTTAAGTAAATGTAAAATTGTATATTTGAAACTCCTTCAGTAATAACTTTAAGATGTGACGCATTAACACGTAACATCATTCCTTAGGTAGCATTAGAGAGTAGGACACATCAGGAATATCTGAGTAACGTTTTAATTACGAATAAGGATCTCAAAGGGACAGAAAGCGTGAAGTAAGTATGTTATAACGTTGACAATTGAAAACGGAGCCTCTTTGCTTTCTACTGTTTATAGTGCTAAGTGCAATAATGGAAGTGTAATGCATGCTCTTGGAGAAACAAGATTCATATTCGGACCTTTAATATCTTAGCACATCTTAGTATAAGCAAAGAAAGATAATCAAAGTCGTTTTATTACGTGTGCTAGGGGTGTCTTTATAACACCGTCGCATCCTTGTGAATTAGTTAATAATAATGAAGAGTTGACATGATCTTGTCTTATTTGATATGAAAGATTTTCATGAATAAAGTTCGTTACTATACGAAATTATTTATAAACATAGCTGTTTAGAATTTCAGCCTATTATTTGTTTCAACAAAGACAATTAGTAATTTACAATTCAATAGTTAACTATATCAGCTAAATTGAATTATATGCGAAAAAATAACATAATATCGAAATGTTGTGTATTTTGGAACATTGAGGCTCCGATGATAAATTAAGATATACGTGTTTAATAAATTATGATCTAGTCTCAACTTATTGTTGACCTGATAATGTCTTCTATATTAAATCTATATTAAACCATCTATATTAAATCAAGTACACAATCTAATTACAAACCAATTATGCATACAATCCGACTGTCAAACTTAACCCCAATCTTTATCACGTGTATTAAAGTTTTAGTTTAACTACTATTGTTATATTCATAATCAATTTAGTTGATTTTAATTAATATAGGTGCTTCAAAAATAACTTTTTGTTATCATAGATACAACACTTTACAACATTACAATTTTAATTCACACTTAGGTTGGTAGGTTGTTTTTAGCCCAGTTGATAGAAGAAGTAGAAAATGATGACAATCTTGATCCTATTAACCTATATGATTGTCGATATAAGGTATGATGATCGAGAACATTGACCCAACCATGTACCCATAGGGGACCTTATAAATTTTGTGGAGAAAGAGGTAGATGCATTTGGAGTAAGTGAGGCGCTGGTTTACATCCAAAAATATGTTTTAAAAATGATCGCACTTTTTGAATGTAAAGTACTATCTTATGCATACGAGCCCAGCTGTTTTAGCTGGTGGCTAAGTTCTTTTGAGGACACAGTATTGCGGGGTATATCGCATTACCCGTGCTCAGGGTTACGAGTGAAGACTACCCCGGCAGAAATGGCGGAGAGGATGGACCTCCGAACGGCGGCTCTGCCGCATGTGGCAACCATGCTTTAGGGTAATGTAAAGCAAGGGCACCCTTTTGTCCTCAAGGCGGATAAACCAAATACTGGAAAATGGCATAGGATCAGGCAGGCAACGGGAAATCATTTGATTATTTTCCCATGAGCACACCATGAATATGAGTACAGACAAAGAAGACTTGTTAGGATCATCATGCGACCCGATTGGTAACCGGCACTTGGATGGGTCCGGGGCATCTAGTGTAAAATATGCTACCGGGCATGTAGCTGTGGATGCCCAGGCAGCACATGCGAAATGAGATACTGGAATAATTCCTGAAATCCAACTAAAGAAATCTACTAATCATAGAAGGGAAACTAGAAGGAAGAGGCAGATCTCCAACTAGATGGGTAGACCAAACAAAACCCTTAATAAATATGATGCCGAAAGGATTGCACGAGATAGGCAAGCATGAAATCAACTGCTGAATCAAATATAAATGGTGCCACTACATCCTTTGGAGGATAATGGAAAGAGGAGGAGGAGGACAAACAACAAAGGTTACAAATTACTAAATGATGTGTTTGAATCATTGAAATCAACTGCCAACACGAGTCTATAATTGCTGCGAAAAATAGCAGCAAATAAACAATTGCTTTACATTGTAACGAATATGGATACGTCGATATTATATATATATATATATATATACGGCGATTCACAACGTTGTGCATTAATCTTAACAGGAGATAGGGCAGAAGTTTCTACACAGATTCTATTGAACAAAGTTTATTTGACTTGAAAACTATAGCGGTGCATATAAAAATATTACAGCGGGGTATGTAAAGCGATAGGCAAACTGCGGTGATAAAAAAACAAAAAAATAGCAAACACAATATGAGAAACGTGTACAGGCTATTAATAATACAACAGTAGGGCGAAGAGTAATTTTCAAACACGCAATATAAATAACGGAGAACGTAAGGATCCCAGGAAAGTACTGTACACGTGTAACTCCATGAACCACAGATTTTACTCGTCGCTAAGTGACTACGACTGACTGTGAACCACAAGCTAGAAGTATACACTCTCGGTAAAATAGGGCGAAGTCTGATGAAAAAGCATAGGAAGAGAAATAAACCTATTTAAGATACATGCAACCCTATCAAGCAGGATACTATAGAAAATCGCTCACCAAATATAATGTAATCCCGGCTGGCTGTCTCTCTGTCCGGTATCTCGGCATGACTGGCTTGGCTCAGCTTGACTCTTTACTCTGCTGCTGCTGGACGGCAAGTTCGCGAAGGAACTGATTTTATATGCTTAAAAATCTCGCTTTTACCACTTTAAATCTCGCTTTTTCGTACAAGTTTTACTCCGTGGTACGGGTCGTGTGAAGCCATCCACATGACATTGTATTACGTGCCACGGGTTCTCTCCCACAACTCCATAGAAATCACGGTATTATCCATATCATCTGTGTAGACATAACACAAAACTCCATTCTAGCGACTTTCACATCTTACAGTAGAAATAATGGACCAGCAGTAGAGAGCAGCGGTCATGCGGTATATCATAACGTAACATTGCTCAGCGAAAGTATTCTCAATATCACACGCTACATAATAATAGAAAACACGGCGGGCCAGATCTGAGCGATGTGTTTATTCCAATACGTTTTATCTAGCAACGACAAGAATATTGTTTGTTTACATTTTTAATCGGAATGAATAATTCTTATTTCCTTTAAATGCGTTTAAAACTTTTTCACAATCGGTAATATATATTTCTGTGACCTACATTTTTAAAGTCTAGTTCTAAAGTTCGTAGAAATTAACAAGACAAATAATTAAAACACAACTAAGAATTGGAGCGGTTGGTACAATAAACTTATTGAATTAATTTTGTTCACAACGCTGAATGATTAAGTCTATCAATTTTATACAACTTTTCGTGATGACATAATGTCACATTTTTACACTTTTCTAAGCCGATACAGTTTGTTTTTTGTGTGTACATTTGGCCTTACCCTCTTTTCTATTTAGTAAAAGAAGGATCTGACCATTTCCTCCCGCTCGTTGATAGAATAAAGTATTACACCTTCTAGTATTCTGGTTCATGTGCAAAACGTTTTTATTTTATTTTAAAGCACTTCACAACGACTCCAAGATCATCTGCTAAGAAACATCTCCCAACAGAAACTTATACATAATGGAACAAAAATGTATACCCAGCATAGATTGGGAAAGCGTTTTGTACAAGGTACAAACAATGCTTTAGGATTAAGTTCACAAATCCTTGCTTAAACTCCTGACTGAACTCCAGCCATCGTAAAAGCATTGTTCTATCTCATTCAATCCCATTCAGTAACCTTCAAAATATCTTACATTATTTGGACGACTTTCTTTCCAGTTAGCTGAAAACTCCTAAAAATGACTCATTTATTTCAATACTTTTGTTCTCTATGTGAACGTAACAAATTATTTTACTCATTTGATCTATGTGCAATATGTCGGATGTGCTGCCAAGGATGATACTAAATACTTTGCATTTTTAATATCAATCAAAATCTTTTCTTATTTTGTTTACGATGTTTACTTTATAGTCAGTTATAAAGCCGATAATTTTTATCTAACCCCACCCCACTCTCTACAACCTTTCACGCTGACCATATTATTATGATATTTGGGGAGTATATCATTTTATTGCACGTAACGACTAGGAGTGATGATATTTGCAGTAGGGATGAGGCAATGAGTCAGCAGAACCGGGTGTTTGTTTACGTGAGCACCACCATAGCACCACAGTTCTAAAGAACTGTGAAAGAACACCGCCTCTCCTCATGCACCACACAATAATACAAAATCATTACAACATCACATCGTTCATCGGCAATTCGATGCAATTAGCAAAAAAGGCGCATTCATATCAAAAATAAGGCAATTTTTTGTAATCCACTCAGAGATAGTACCCGAAGCGAGTTGCACCCACCGAAATACTACTTGTTACTTACAAGAAAACAAAAGTAAAATTATACTTCATAAGAACAATCAAAAAACCAAGTACATTAATAGCCCTGTGGTATTCAACACTATTCAAACAAAAGCACTGGAGCAAAGCATAATAAAATATGTTCGATTTAAAGCAGTGAAAGTGTAAATTCCAAAACACTAATCTGTAAGTACTAAAGCTGTTTTAATCAAATACTCCTCCAGAACTGCTTAATGAGTTATACTAACATAATGAGTTATGCATTGCTGTTTCCTATCAACTGCTGCCTGTTTTCAGTACACCTCGAGCTGTTTCCCTAACAGCTGCTACCTGATTCCCTTTTCAGATTCAATCTACTTGAATTATTATATGAGTTAATTCTAGTTTATATTGAAACATTGCATTTGGAGCTACAACACTTCATTGTACTGCTGCATTCTACAGGTTCATACCATCAAAATGGCCTTATTAATGCTATTATTTCTATACTGAAACTTTAATACAAAATTACATTGAACATACAGATAATCATATATCGAAACGTCGTAACAATATACGATTGATGACAACACGTCGTCGGCCATAAATTCAAACACATATTTATATTATTTATCAACGCACATAATCTCAACAATTATATTTAATGAATACTATAGCTTTGTCACTTCGTCGGCTTTGTGATAATGTACGAAGACATGCAAACAATCACGTGGAAGTGGGTGTATGATTGCACAGCCATTGTGCATGTATTATTATCTATTCACGTAACCATAAGAGCTGTATGATCTATTTACGTAACCTCAAACTATTTACGAAACCGAAAAATAGCTTGAGGTTACTATTTATTCTATTTATGTAACTTCAAACGCATAGGCCAGAAACGCTCAGTCAATGACGAAATACGAGCACATATAATCGGTGTTTGCAAATTGATTAAATATAAAAATATTATTTTAACAACAAATGTCATTTTCCGCCGAATGACACAGAAATCTGCGTAACCGGCATTCATTTCAAATCTCGCACTGATATTAATAATCATGACCTCAAAAACGTGGCGTTTGAATGTTTGAGTACATTTTTATCAAAACTGAAATACACGAAGTTCTAAGAACGATGAGCCCCTAGTGCAGACTCTCGACCCATATCTAATGAACAGGCAAATTTCCCGCTAATATTAATAAACATAACTCAAAACGAGGTCATAATGTTTGTCTATATTCACGGCATTGATGTACGAAGATGTATAAAGATATTCAAATGGGCCTCCGTGACGCAAACACATGATGTCGACGGCAATGACCATAGCGCCAGACATGCTGCATAGAAGGAACAGGAACATTCGGTGCAGGAGATACCGACTTTTGGAGGTTCAGTAGTTTCAACATTTACTACGTAGCAGACACCTGGTTCAACCGCCATATTAGACCTTCAAATGTCATCTGTCAAAGTCTTGAACGACATCATCACTGGAGGTGAGGCTATACGGCCTCCGAATTGAACAAATTGAGTAAAAAGGTAACCGAAAATTGACGCCTAATTATTCATAAATACTTTATAATGTTCTATCAAAAAAAAAAGGTAAGTTGAATGGTGAATGAAAACTGAATTGCCCGACGTACTCCAATATTTGATGCATTATATATAGTACATTAGAAGGATAGGTAATCGGCTCTAGTGAGGAGGAAAGTGGTCTAGAATCGGTGGAACTTTTCATGAAAATATTATTAAATACCATGAGATAATATAAACAGCAATTGAAATTTCCTATCCAAAAACATAAATAAACAAACAAATAAGCAAATAAAACCTGCTTAGAAAAGTAGATAGTTTTGAAAACTGTTTCAATGAAAATATCAAAATTAAAGTTTTTATGAGTTCGATTTCTTAAGAGGGCCCATAAGGAATTAATTGATTTAATTTTATTATTTTCTTCTATCATTTAATAACATCTCCTTTAAACCAAATTTATGGAAGGAAACATGTAAGCGCAAAAGTTGGAATATGTTAAATAAATCAAGTAAGTGATAAACTAACGTCACATAATGTTTCTTATTTATCAACATTTCAACTAACTACGAACGCATCTGTTTATATAATTAGCAATCGCGAATGTCCAATAAATCTTGCCCGTTCCAGGACAATTATCCTGTCGGAATGATATGACGTATTATTAGGATTAATCATAATCACCTACGTACTTTACGTTTGTAATATATCAACACAAAGCTAACTAGTATGGTTTATAAAAATTTAGATATCTAATTATAACATAAAATATATGTTTACCTTAATTTGATTAAGCTTTGAAGGCAAATCCTTTGAGAGTTTATCTTAAAACGTTTGATATTACTTTTGTTGGGTTAATTAAATAAAATAACTAAATATCTGAAACAAAAATATTTGAGCCTATATATTTGGTTGAAATTATTGTGATGTAATATGATTTAGCCAAACAGTACGAAATATTATTACTAGATTTAGTGAACATTTAACATCAATTAGGTTTAAAAAATCATTCGCACCACAGAAAACTTAAACGACTATAGAAAGGAGAAGAACAGGCGAGCCTATTATAAATATAGGCAGATTTATGTAATTTCAAAAGAGTACATAATGACTAGAACTGTATCCTGATAAAAGTTTGAGATTTTTAAAATCTATCATAAACGCGTACTGCTGGTAATTCAGTTATGCTCTATGGAGCTTCGGTTTGGGTTGACGCGATAGAAGCCCCTGCTAATTAAAACCCAATGGTTTGGATTAATTACCATGACCTGTGCCTAATGTACAACTTCGAAGCAGCAGATTATTGTTACTTTATAGGTTATGTGTTGAAAAAGGCTTATGTTAGCGTCTATATTAAAATCTAAAACTATAGAGGTGGGAGAAAGAAAACTTAGGGTTACGAGGTAAAAACTTGGAAACAAAACTTAATTCCACACATTCCATCTTGGATTGATAGGCCTCACGGGTGGCTGGACTTCCTCGGCTACTATAAGTCCTTACCGATCACGAATATTTGCTAGTTTACCTAGAACGTATTAGTTTCCCAATACGTACACAAAAGTAATTGTAAACATCGTAATGTTCAGCAAGATCATACAACACACACTATATTTATTAGTCCAAGTTTGATCCCGTTTTTGCCCTGAAGATAACTACTACGTTGTCAACATATCAGAAATAGTTAGAAAAACAACGGTGCTCCTACTCCAAAATGTTTTACTCAAAACAAGAATAACTGAGTGTGTGACGCGTTTCGACATTACAACTGCGCAATCATCGGTTTTATATGCGCATGACGTATAGAGAGTTCAAAGTGAGATTCATGGAACATCTGAATGCTATTATCGGCTTGAAAAATCTAATTTTTCGGAGCATCTACTAAGTTTCAATCATGATTGTTTTTCTTAAAGATGATCCTTGTCATAATAAATTTCCTTCCTTGTACATTCTTGTCATAATAAGTTTCTAACTGTATTTTGGAACAGGTTTATATAGTAAATAACTTAAAGACAGGGAAACATGTAAATAAACAAATAGATTTTCAGAACTGAGAATTTATTAAAAAAATTCTGGAGTTTTCTAGAGATAATTGAATCTTTTTGTGTATGACCACATTCAGTTATATTTGACTAGATTGTTTTACTACATTGAGTAACTGTTTTTAGTTTAATTTAGTTTTTATTTTATGTTTTTCACTATCATTTAAGATTTATGTGTAAAAACTTTTTTGTTGTACAAGTTTGCAAGGCTTACACAACTTTGGCTACTGTAACGTTTCCGTACGCATTGAAACTTGATAACTATGTTACAGGGAGTAACCAATAGAGTTTACACCCAAATCTTAAGCGATGGCGAGCAATGTAACTAAAAATATCGTTGCTTCTTGGATAACTAACTCGATGAAACTTGCTGTATTGTAACAAATCTAGAGTCTTTATATTATACTTAACAATAACAACGTATACGTAATATTTAACTAAATAAATGAAAAGTGTATAGTGAGCCTTTTGGTATAACACACCTATTTTTATATATATCTTTTGATATTGAATTTAATGATATATTTTTTAAAATGAAATGTTGAATAATAGATGCCCCCTAATACCTTCGTACTTGATCCTGTTCGAATAAGAGCGGTTTCTTTATTATATGAGATATAGGACCAAATACATAGCATTGTATTCACCTTTTCTTTATGATCTTTACCATATTGATTATTTGCTTGTTAGATGATGCTGTTTAGAGCATTCTTTTATTGAAAAGGACTATCGTAACAAACATATAATTTACATCTTTATTCATAGCAGTCCTACGAAATACCGGGAAGCATAAAAACCTCGGTTCGTATTCTCCAGGTATTCCACTAACTCTTCTAAAATATAATTGATTTATAAATTATCAATATCTTGTGTACAACCGTTATGCGGAAGTATTTTGGAATACGATTCTCTCATTCTCAAAATACCTCATTTATGTACGCTTTATGGCTATGCTTAATAATATACCAAAAATTTTTGCTTTAGTAAGAAATTAGAAGATATCTACATTCTTTTTGCACTCTTCATGGTTGAACATTCTTATTTCCTCTGTGTAAATGTTCTTTTAAGACTGATGATAACCCAGTTGTAGTGTCGAAACGCGTCACCCATTAATTTTGATCTTGTTTTGAATAAAACATTTTGAAGTAGGGGCACCGTTGTTTCATAACTAAATAATTACTCCAAAGCCCTTGAACATGCTATTGTTTATATCAATAATAATTATTTACTCTATTTAATCCAACTTATATTAATACTACAAAATTAGAAAATATGTCTCATTAATTTGTAGAATAATATCTGAAAATATTAAGTATGAATTAACAAAAAAAAAATAATAAATCCAGGGAATACATGAATCGGTTTATTGAATTAATTCTCGATTAGTATTCATAAGTTCGCTGTAAATCAATTCGTTTCTTAGCAGGAAAAGTTTTCAGCCGTCAACTTAAAACTGGATAAATTTCTATCTTTTTTTCCGTTTCGATGATAAAAACAGAAGGCAGTTTGCCGACACGATCCATTCCTACCGTATTTTCCGCGGTTCGGAATCAATTTAACGGGTATTAAAACCAAATCAAAATGTAAATGCCTCCTCCGTCGCTGTTGTAGTTTAGTCGACGTCGGCTTGGAGATTTTCTGTCGAAAGCGAATCTTTGAAAAAATAATTATAATAAAATGAGAAAGAAAAGAAGATGGGAATGGGATTGAAAGATTTGAATTGAAATACTGCGAATTGGTCAGATTTGTTTCATAGAAGTTTGATGGCATAAAATAATATTAAGATTTATTATTTCAAATTATCCAATAGCTCGTTTCCACCTGAGAATATGCATTTCAAAATTAGTTTATTAAATTAATTATATGATATATGTAAGCTATTTCGTTTATCGTCTCATTTCGACCCATTTCAAAATTAGTATTAGCCTCTTAACATGGATTTGTTAAGCTTCATTATTGTTGGTTCATTTATGTTATGAAATGTTGATTGTTGAATATCAACAGTCAGCACATCTAGAGAAATTGTTATATTGGGAGACATAAACAGCAGAACAGGTAGAAAGTTGAATGATCTGACGGTGGGCCGATTCGGAGAAGAGATTGTTAACGACAATGGAAACCGATTAATTACGGTAT
>WYDF02058743.1:0-11834 GCA_009867245.2 Adranes taylori
TAAATATACAAGACCACCAGCAAATCAGCTCACCCCACTAAACCAAACTCCCTCATCAGTTGACCATGCTATTGCCAAGGTTCTGCAGGTTCCTGTAAGGTTGGCTGTAAAGCGAATGCTACAGCGCATTTCTCATCTGCAAGCTATCGGCTTATTTAAAAGCATTCTACTCATTACCAGTTCCAGGCTGAAGAGGATGATAAATCCTAAAGCCTACTTCAAACAAACTCTCCAATCTCCCTAAATTATATAGAATCCCAACAGGGAGTGGAGTTTTAGTTAGGGTAGAAACCCCACGCTGTTGGATGCACGGGCATCCTGATGACTTGCAGCTATAAATCGTTAAACGCGAAACTGCGTTCGTTAGTTGACTTGATTCTTTTTAGGTGTAAAGTTTTAGGCGGAAATAATATAAATAAACCATTATGGATAAATTTACTATTGTCGCGGACTATATCTCGCACCTTCGACGCTTCAATCTAAACGGTAGAAAATTGGAGTTCAAAATTAAGTATGTTCCTAATGCAACAAATCCGATTAGATGTAAGCCATCCAGACAGCAAAAAAATTAAACAAAAACCGCCTGGATGGCTTACATTTAGAGATGTATCAGAAATTAAAATCGGTTATGTATGGCGCGTACTGGAAAGTATATTCCAGAGCAACTCTATTGGACTAAACACTGATACGTTTTGTTTGGGTACAACATCGGTGAGAATGCCCGCAGGGCGCGGAAAGAAACGATCCAGTACTTTTTATAATTCGGTTGAGGAATGTTCTGCATACAATGGTATTGTACGAATAAGGATAACATATGTCTATCTAGAGCTCTGGTTGTTGCAAATGCAAATGCTAATAAAGATATAAACTATCGAAACATTCGAAAAGATGTTGGAAAGGTACAGACACAAAGAGCTCTGCAATTATTGAAAGATGCAGACGTAACAATACCCGAAGAAGGCGGCGGCATTAATGAACTACAGGAACTACAACGACATCTAAGCGTTTACCAAATTACTGTATATAATTATGAGAGGAAAGGTAGAGACGTTATGTTTAAAGGTTCAACTGCCGAAATGAAGATTAATTTAATTTATCATAACAAGCACTACAATGTAATTACATCATTAACTTCTGCCTTCTGTTGTGGATACTATTGCGAACATTGTCATGTACCTTTTAACGTAAATGACAAACACAGATGCGGCGCTACATGTCCATGCTGCCAGCGATCTCCACCATGTACGTTCGAGAATAACATACATTGCAATGAATGCAATTGAAAACTTCGAGGAATGATATGCTTTGAATATCATAAAAGCTCATCATCAAAGGGCACCTCGCTATGTGACAACATTAAGTGTTGTAAAGAATACTTCAAAACATATAAAACTGATAAGGAACATATATGTAATGAGATTTTCTGTAAAATCTGCAAGAAATTTTTCAACAAGTAACCATTTGTGTTTCATGCCTATTGATTATGGTACACCGGAATTGAATGACACTGTTTTCTATGATTTGGAGAGCAAGCAAGAAGAAGAGGTTGGTGACAATGCGAGAATATATACACCAAATCTTTGCGTTTTGCTCAGAGATGTGACAAGTGCATAGAAAAATCCGAAGATGAGAAGATTTGTCTCAAATGCGGAGTTATCGCTCATAATGGCCAAACATTTGATCACCAGTTTTTATTACATTATGTATTAAAAAAACCCACATAAAACCGCAGTTGATTATGCGTAGAACCAAGATCTTGCTAATGGCATTATACAACGTAAAGTTTATTGACTTTATAAACTACTCCAATGGCATTATCAAAACTACCTAAAGCTTTCGATCATCCAGATGTTTACAAAAAGGGTTAATTTCCACATTTATTCAACACTACACAGAATGAAAATTATATTGGTATTCGACCAAGTAAAGAATGTTATGATTGTGAGGTGATAGGAAACAAATTTTTGAAATAAAATGAAGAACATAAAAACGATGAATTCAATTGAAAACAGAAATTGTTGAATACGGCACAACCGACGTTAACATATTGATGATGGTGTGTCTAAAGTTTAGACAGATGTTTCTAAATGAATGTAATGTATGTCCTTTCATAGAAGCGTGTACGATTGCATCAGCTTGTAATAAAGTATATAGACGGAATTAATTAAAGCCAGACAGTATAGGTATAATACCAAGGAATGGTTATAGATGGCACGATAACCAATCAAAAGTTGCAATTAAATGGCTCATTTATGAAGAAAATAAAAGAAATATAACAATTCGTCATGCAGCAACAGTAAAGGAAATAAAACCAAGTATTTCAATTTATGGGGTGCTTTTATCATGGTTGCATTCAATGTTTCAACATAAACCGAGATAAACGAATCTATAAAGATCATCGGGAAACATGTGAGTCATTATTTGAACCGGCACAAGCAACAACAACTCAACTTCAGAAACTTGGTTACGAAGTGATTGAGTGATGGGAGTGTAATTTTACGAAAATACTTCTAAACCATCCAGCGCTAGCACAAACTTTAGAACATCATCCTATTCTATTGTATGGCTGGATGGCTTCACCACTAGTAGCACGAGATGCATTCTATGGAGGTCGATGTGGTAATACGAAGACTTATTACATGGTGAAACCTGGAGAGAAAATAAAATACATAGATGTTTGTACACTAGATCCTTGGCTATGCAAAACTGGTAAATTTCCAATCGGTCTTTAGATTTACAACAAACAAATGGGCTAATAAAATGCAAAATTCTTCCACCAAATGCTATATATCATCCTGTGTTACCAGTCAAAATGAACGATAAACAAATATTTATGCTTTGTCGTTCTTGCGGGAAAGAAATGTTGAATGCAAATAGCAATCACAACGATCGTTAATATCTGCATGGGTAATAGACGAAGTCAATAAAGTAGTTTCATTAGGTTATAAAGTATTGGAAATATATGAGATCTGGGAGAATTATGTACGACAATATGATAAAGAGAAAAGTATAGATGGATTATTTACTGAAATGATAAATAAATTTATTAAAGTCAAGCAACAAGCATCTGGCTAGCCAACTAGCTGTACTTCCGATACATCACGTCAACAGTATATTCAAGATTGTAAGAGGACAGAGAATGTTCAATTGGAGTCTACTGAAATTGTAAGCAATTCTGGTCTCAGGTCATTAGCTCATGCTTAATTTGTTCTGGGGAAAACTAGGTCAGAGATAGAATCAACCAAGAGTGGCTATTGTAAATCAACGTCAAGAACTCTATCAACTTCTTGTTAGTCCTATATTAAACGATAATAGCATTCTTCCTGTCAATGATACAACACTAGTAATCAACTACAAATTTACAGCTGAAACCTTCGAAGTTCTTCCTACTGTTAATGTGAGTGTCGCATCATACGTTACTACTCAGGCACGTCTTAAGCTGTATTCTTATCCGGAGCAGCTTGAAGAACGAGTATTGTAATACGATACGGATTCGGTAATATATGTATATCGAGATGGTGAATATGATCCACCAATTGGAAAAAGTATCGGAGATATGACAAACGAACTAGAAGAATATGGTCCTGAAAGTTATATTACTGAATTTATTACCGGCGGGCCCACGAACTATGGTTATAAAGCATTCTCTCCAAAAGATAATAAAGAATATGTAGCGTGTAAAGTCAAAGGAATACGATTGAATTATGCAACTTCTAAAAACGTCAATTTCTCTATCAGAGAAATGATTTTGAACATGTGAAGACGATGAACCTATTGTTCTTAATGCATTGCATATATGTAGAACCAATGATCATCGTGCTATAACAAAAGACGAGTCGAAAATATAGACTTAATTCAATAAAACGAAAATTTGTAGATGATAAAGATTTTGTACCTTATGGCTCTAAATGGCCTAGATTACAATAAATATATGTTATGCTATATTAGTGACTATTTATTAATCCTACTTCTGTTCATTCACTCTTTTTATATTTCTGCTTGTCTTCATATCATTGAAGTTGGAATTGTTATAAACTGGTCTGCGCTCCCCTAAACATTATATAAAACATGGCGCATTACTAGTATGTAGAATTATACTTATCATAGGTTGGACAGAAATTTAATTGGTGGTTACGTATGGTTTAAATTTTTATATACAACTATACATAGGAAGTCCATAAGGCGTGACTGTGCGAAATAAACCAAATTAAGAGTAATGTTCTATCGTGATTTTGACTATTGACTTCACCACCCCATGACCGAATCGATATCACCCCAACCACTTTGGTACTGTAAGATATAGGGATGTCGCTAACAAAACTTTCTTTTCTCAAATGAGTGTCCATTGATTTAAATGGTAGAATAATAGGTTTTTCAATATTTAAGCACAATCTATTCTTTTTTGATCACCTGATCGTCGCATCACAAACTTGTTTCCCCTCAAGCAATGCATCATCTCAGTATCTGGAAAAGACTAAAAAATTCGAGTCATCGGTATAACTTATCAGTACCGATGTTAAAATCTACGATATTCATTACAAATTTAAAATAATACCTTTTAAGGGTTGTTCCTTGTCTTTCTCGCACGAATTGTTTCCAACTTTCGACTTTAAAATTGATGAATAGGTGGTCTCTTGATTCTTTGATGTTGTTTTACGCGCATCACAATTTTGTATATTACTACTTTCACTACTACTGTTGATGCTGGTGATGGTGGTGATCGTGGTAAGCTGTTGTGAATGTTTTTGATAATTCACTGCACACGCATCCACTGTATCTACATCTTTAATCAACAAATAAATAAACAATTATTAATCTAGCCTGATGATGATTTCTACAAGAAATGCTTATAAATTCCCCGGTTCTCGTATTTGTCTATGACCGCTCTTAACTCACTTACTGAAAATTTTTAATGAAACAAGTTTGGCGTCCTTCGGACATCAGACACCTTCTAACCAAACGGTAAATTAACTAACCTAATCGATTGATGTGATTAATAAATTTCACTAATAAGAGATAAATAGGAAGGAACTGGGGTTGAAGAAACTGGAAACGTATCAGGGTGCAGTACAAAAAGATGTAAGAGAAGTGTTAGGAAAGGATGACTAAAGGTTCGAAAAATTGAATGATGTGAAGAAAAAATTGAAAACTGAGGAATTGAGATGCAAGGAAGAAATGAGAAAAAGAATAGAAGGGAATTAATAATTTATGAAGTTAGGAATGAATTTGAATAAATGGAAGTAAGTGTAAAAGAAGATTTGTCTGATGGTGTGAATAAAATAGTACATTTAATGCAATAGGTGGATAGGGACAGATTGTCTCTTGACTTATGGTGTAGTTTAAATAAGCATAGTAGCTGACAACACTCGTGAGATGATTGAATAGAGTATAGAATGAGAAAGATGAAATTCCCAAGGAATGGAAACAAGGAGAGGTGGTTCCTGTATTTATTATTCTTGCTACCTCACGGCACCGGGCGGGGTAGTGCAAACTTATTTAATATACGAGTGATTTTGGAAGAATATGGACAATAGAGCATGTAGACGACCTAGTATGTCTTGCTGATAATAGTAAAGAGGAAGTAAGAGAAATGATAGGAAGAGTACATCGATATATGATAAAAAGGAGAAATGAAGTTAAATATTTTTTTGAAAAATTAAAGTAAAGTTTGGTGAGTTGATGATAATGAGGAGGAGGGGGGGGGGGCAGGATGCATATGTGTAGAGTATTTTAATTTTAATGTATGGTGCAGAAGTGTGGACCGTAAAAGAGAGAAAGGAAATTGATAGAGTATATAAAGTATATAAAGAAAATTTTGTGGATGGAAAGTGGTCCCAAAGAAAGGTAATATCATTAATGTACTAGAAGAAACGATGAAAGACGTAGGAAGCAACGATGAAAGGCGTAGAAAGACAAGAAAGGAATGCAAAATTATGTCTTGGTAGATATAAGAAAATTGAAACAGAAAATAGAATATCTGAGTATCTGAAGTCTGGTACCTGAAGTCTAGATGATAAAAAGAAAAAAGAATGTTAGCTAGATTCAGAAGTGGGAGTAAATAAAAACGTAATTAACAGGTTATTGTCGAAAGTTGAGGAGAGAGTATGTAGAGTGTGGAAAAAAGAAGAGGAATGGTGGAAACACTGGGCGATGGAAAGAGTATGACAGATATGAATGGTTTTTTGTTTGAATCAAGGATATTGACGTGGTCAAGCTTCAAACTATTTAAAAGGACGAAACAGAGTGAAATTAAAGATGAATAAATGGAAAGGACGTCATTATGGATGTAGGTTGATAGTAAGGAATTATATATTTAAGAAGAAAACTCAGATAAAAAGGAAGAAGAATAAAAGAAAAATATTTCCTTCTCTCTGCGAGAGAGGAAGTTCAATTTTGTTATTCTATCTTTCATATTCCATGTACGTACGAAAATGGTATATTGAAGATGTAGGTTATGATTTTTTTTTAAATTTTACTGATCTTTATTTTACTTTAGTTGTATTCATAATCACAATTCGTTTATACGTAAATCAAGTTTAACACAGAAAAAAGTTTAAAAAAATTTTTTTTCGCCTAAACTAATGAATCGATTGGAATGAAATTTGATACGCACGTATGCACAATTTTTGCGCAGTAAAAAAACTTTTATTCTTTTCTCTATCCGCCATTTTTAATTTATGAGTGTTTTTGACCGCTAACAAGGTTTTCTCATTAATGTTGTAATAAAACGTACTTCCTTGTTTTTACATTTATTTATTCACTACCGGTATTGGCTGCTGGCCATCATCAAGTACAATAAATCAAACTAAATATAGACCAACAAAATCAAACACACCGACAAAAATCTAAAAAATTAAGCAATAGATTATAGATGTAAACATAACCTAAGAAATACTGATAAGCTATAATTTCTACATCTTTCCAATTTCACCTGGCCAGAAGCCGAAACCGGTAGTGAATAAATAAATGTAAAAACAAGGTTATAACATAAATTTTACATAAAAAATTACTATTCATTTATTTAGCCAAAAATTCTGTTTTTACGCTAACAGGCTGAAATTTTGCACACATATGGTCTTTTGTACTGTACAACTAATTGAATTAGTCCCATTTCTCCAACACAATACGACATTTACAGGTTTGAAGTTTAAAAAACTTTTAGACGTTCCTCTAAGAAACTATAAAAGAGACTACATCCAAATAAACTTCTGTAGCGAACGTATTTAAGGGACATAGGGGTTATCATTTATAACTTTTATATTACTATTCATTTAATTAGAAGTTCAAGCGTGAGATCATTTTTAGATAATTTACCACCAAAATTTATAGGTAGAGGGTTTTATCATTTTAGGACATAGTCATTTAACATAAGTCATTTAACACCAGATGTACGAAATTGTATTTCTTATTGGTGAAAGAACTTATTTCGGTACGCCACTGGTAAAATAGAATATATTATATTTGGATATCAAATAACATTGTTTAAGACATCGTTATCCAAAGCTCGGTAAAACCCAACAATACCTGTTTTGATAGTGGACAAGAAGCGTACGTGACAATTGTTTTATTGCGGAGCTTAAATATGCAAATCGATAAGGGTGTACCAACTACCAAGAACCATGCTTCCCGTTGCAGCTTCCTTAAGATGGTTTTAAATATCACTTCGGTCTAGACATACATTCAAGAACGTCCCATCGCTCGGAGCCCTGTCTACTTTAGAAGGGTTCGACATTAATACACAATTACGGTTTTTAATCAAATCATTAATATGTTCATTTTAGTGTTAGTATTGTAATTAAATAGTTAAAGTGAACTAAACTGGCTTCAATTAATCGCTCAAATTAAATGTCAAATCGCTAAGCAAAATATCAACCGAATTGAACCAGCCAAAAAGAATAATTTCAAAGGGTGTTTACAGTCCACCGCTCTCCAGTCGCAATAATACTCTACTCCATCAGAAGAGAATTGATTATCAGATCGGTTTTAAAATTGTAACGAAAAATAACGATTTAGGAACCTCCGTAATTGTTCTGTCGATAGTAAACTCTACTGAAAGCATTAGGACTCAGCGACAAACAACATCATTATTGTTAGACATACTAGAGTAGGAACGGATATTTCAGTAAATCATCAGGACTCACTAGTTGTCGAATCAATAGTCACATTTCTCTATTCATTAAATATTAAGTAATATTGGAGACGGTATCTAAGTACAAGTAGAGAAAATCTTAGTTAAACCATAAAATTTATAAAGTAAAAGCTGAAGAGTCATCTATCTGTAATATATAACAAAGTTTCATAAGATAATAATAAATCGTATTAAGTCTACGTCTGCTATCATTTATCGTGGACGAGTAACTATATAAACCCGCGGACCATCCAAGAACCCGGCAGTTGTTTGTGTTAAACGCAAAACAACATTTCATTATCTAACACTCCATAGATTTTATTTGTAACGTTGTGGAACAGAAAGCGACAAAATTTTAAATCCAAAAGCTTCTGGTAAAAGACGTAGACTTAATGGTAAATTAACCTAAACCAACTTCAACACGAATGCAAAAAAGAGGCGAGTTATATCATTACATTTATATAATTATAAGTTGCGTATGTTACATTCTTGGGGCACAGTAAAGCGTCGCTGATAGCCGCTCCTGTGTTAATGTCAACTTCACCTTCTCGTGGCGCATCCTGTTACCACATACGAGGCTCTGACGACCGAGTATTTGGCGGTATAACTAAACTATATACAGAGAAATGTAGGAAATGTCTCTCTCCACCGATGACATCACGGTTGAGAGCATGTGCCAGGCTTCAAAGGTGGCAGCCCGACCATGGCATGGCAATCGCATGGTGTAGACTAATAACCCGCAACAGCTTAAACGCAAATTTATTAAAGAAACTAAGAGAAGTAGCCGAACGTACCTTAAAATGACGACATTTGATATGAGGACATGACTATTCAATTCTGGAACGTATGTGGAGAGGTATAGAGTGGACATCATGGGAGCGAGTGAATATGTTGGAATGAGTTTGGAGAAATGAGGATAGTGAGCGGGCAAACATTTCTGTACTCTGGGAAGCCAAATGAAAATGACCCGCATGTGCAAGGGGTGGGACTGCTCCTGAGCAAAGGAATGAAGATCAGCTTTATAGACTGGATGCCCGGGTCTTTTAGAATCATCCCTACCAGATTCAAAGGAAGAGTAAGGAATGTATTGGTCATGCAATGTTCTGCACCCACCGAAGAAGCTGAGGAAGACATTAAAACTAACTTCTATTCATAACTACAGGCAACACTTCAAAGCATTAACAGAAATGATATCCTGATCACGATGGGCAACTTCAGAGCGAAGGTGAGTACGGACAACTTTCGACTGGAGCAAGTGATGGAACAACATGGATTGGGCAACATGAACAACAATAGAAAGCGCTTCGTGGACTTCTGTGCAAGTAATGGCCTAGTCATCGGTGGCACAATCTTTCCTCATAACGAATGTCACAAAGTATCATGGGTATCCCGAGATCATCGCACCCAGGACCAAATTGACCACCTGACCATCAGTAGAAGGTGGAAAAAGTCTGCCTTGGGCGTGAAAATCCCGGAGGGGACGATATAGGCAGTCACCACTATCTTATGACTACATGCGTTCACATCACGATTGCTGCCAAGAGAAAACGTTTTGATACTCAAAGAAAGAGATTTGATAATGGAAAGCTCAAGAACGAGAACAGCAGGAGAGAATATACACTGGCTTAGGGTGGATAATGAAAGTGATGTAGAAGTACACTGGTTAAATGTGAAAACAGACTTCACAGACACAACTGACCGAGTGCTTGGCTTTAAGAACCCAAGAAGAAAGGAGTGGACGTCGGAAGCAACTTGAAATCATATTGAACAACGAAAAGAAGTGAAACTGAAACTAAATACTAGCAAGACGCACCTCCAGAAAATCCTACTCCAGGCAGAATATCAAGCCAAGGACAAGCAGGTGAAAAAGAGTATTGGATTTCAGAATTTATCGAGAAGGCAGGGAAAGCGGCAGGTGCTGGAAACATGAAGGAACTATACGATATTACGAGAAGTCTCTCCAAAAAGAAACTCAACCGCAGAAGACCGGTGAAAAATAAACAAGGAGACCTCCTGACCAACGTCGAAGCGCAACTTGCAAGGTGAGGAAGAAGCTGAACGAGAACCTGAAGAAGAGGAAGAAATTGTACAGAATAGAGAAGGAGTAGGAAATGTAACTAACTCAGGCACACCCTCGAAGGAAGATATCAAGACAGCGATCAACGAGCTGAAAAATGGAAAGGCTCCTGGAACAGATCATATTTCGACAACTTGTCAACTGAATGTCAACTGCCACAGGAATGGAGAGAGTGGACACCACTAACTGTCATAATTGGAGAGGAATCAACCTACTATCAATTCCAAGTAAAGTCTTCGCGGGAGCACAAGCACAACTGGGATCAAAGCATAAGTGGAATCACAAATGAAGAAGGAGCAAGCAGGGTTTAGAAGTCATCGTTCTTGTATAGACCAAATCAACAAGCTTCGTATTATTATCGAACACTCAAATGAATTAATCACTAGCCTTCATCTTCTGTTCGTAGCTCTTGAAAACTCCAGAAATACGGGATACAGGAAAAGATAACAAAAGTAATTAAAGAAACATACAACTACACATGCCGTGTCATGCACGCAGTCAAGTAAGGAGTTCGCAGGGATGTATTCTGTCCCCAAAAATCTTTCTATTGGTTATGGATGAGGTGATGAGGATGGATGGAAACGGGCGGTTGGAAACTGATGGAAAAAAGACATTTCCATCATAACGGATAGAAAAAAGAGAAGCATAGGCATACAGTGGAAGCTGACTAAACGATTGGAGGATCTAGATTTTACAGATGATATCTGCCTACCCACACAAAACCATCTTAATATGGATCACAAAACCATCCATCTCGAGCCATCTTAATATGGCCCGAGTGCGAAGCCAAGATAGTGGGTCTGAAAGTAAACTCCTCTAAGACAAAGATTCTGAAGATAAACACAAGAGATATAAGAAAATTGAGAGTGAACAATGAGAACATCGAAAATGTAGAAGAGTTTACGTACCTTGGGAGTTCACGTAACATCGTAACTGTATCCACTCCAACGACCAAACTCCAAATAATCAGAATCACTGTGAAAGCAGTGCTATTGTACGGTTGAGACTTGAAATGTTACTTCCAAAATCACCAGGTTTTCTAGTATAGATGTCTCAGAAAAAATTTCCGAATCTTTTGACCAAACGTGATATCTAACGACGATATTTGGAACCAAACGAGAAAGAAATCCATCTCCATTCAAATCAAGAGAAGAAAATGGAGGTGGATTGATCATACCCTCCGACAAAACCAGGATGCTTTTGTTGACAAGTTGGGTTCTGGAATCTACAGGGAAAAAGGAAACGTGGAAAACAAAAGACATAATGAAGAAGGACTAGAGATGAAGAGGCAAAGAAGGAAAGAAAGACTTTTGCAGAGCTGAAGGTCTTCGCTAGAAATAGAGTGCAGTAGAGAAAGTTCGTCGAAGCCCTATGCTCTGGATAGGAGCGAAAATAATCAAGTAAATACGTCAAATTCTCAATTAGCTAGCGTATTAAATTTAATTATTCATTGTTCTACAAGATTTTAGAAGATGAGTTCGTGATAAGAACATCACACACCTTTATCTATATAAACGCGACGAAGAGACTGGCGAAGAAGGTATATTAATTATTTTTTAATGAATTAAATTTATTAATCAATTTGGTATACAACTTACGCTTGCGTTATATATCCGTAGTTATTGTTTA
>WYDF02058754.1:0-11834 GCA_009867245.2 Adranes taylori
ATTTATATATTGTAAACGTTCGTAATGAAAATTTAGTTTCATTTATTGTACAATTTTTGGTCACCTGTCTACAACAAGTTTATACATTAGATTTTACGGGGCCAATACAACGATATTCAAAAAAGTAATTATTACTATTAAGTTTCATAATTCAAAGATAACTATCCAGGTTCGGAGTAGGTATGGAGTTTTTGAAGATACACTTAATTTTATCTTAGAGATTTGCGACTAACGTAAATCTTACCGGAGCCGCAATTAATATTTCTAACTCATTTAATATTTCTAACTTGAAAAAACTTGTTAAAGATGTCCCAGCAGAAAATATTTAGAATTACGATGGAACAAACCTGCTCATGATCCTGGACAAAAAAGGATTATAGCTAAGCGAGGAATAAAGTACCAAGAAATCATGAGAAATACTTCTAAAAGTTCATCACTAGTGTTTGCTAGAAATGCGCTTGGAGATATGCTGCCACTTAACACTGTGTAAAAATCAAAAGTACTATAGCACATATGGACCGAGAACGGACCACAAAATGCAAAATATAATAACTTCTGGGTGGTTCGATATGAATATTCTTAATTGTTGGTTTTTTTTCTCTTACTTTACCCAGACTTAAGAAGTAGGAAGGGCCCAACGTTATAATGGGAGATAATTTGTCCTATCGCATTTCAGTCCATGTGTTAAATTCTTGTGATGAATATAACATCAGATTTGTTTGTCGGTCACCAAACAATACCCACTTGATTCAGCCGTTGTATATTGCCTTTTTTCACCCAATGAAGATGGCATTTAATTGGGCTTGTAAAACATCCATTAGTCTCTTTAGTAAAATGGCGATGTTCCTTTTTTGTACAATAGTTTCTCGGTTCCCTTGTGTACTTCTCTTCCATTCAGAAAGGATGTTTCGCATGGCATGGCGAAACGTCCTTTCTGAATGGAAGACAAGTACACAAGGGAGCCGAGAAACTGTTGTGCAAAAAAGCAAAAAGCAAAAAAGTATACCAGACTTGCCCTGGCAGTATACCAGAATATAATTTTTTTACTTATGTATTCTTTATTTTTAAATTTTTCTTTGTTATTTTTCACTAAGTTAAGCGTATTTATTTTCCATGACAATCTGTCGGAATACTATACTACTTTCAACATTAAGTCTTCTACTTTACATGTATTAATTATTTTTAGTTGTCTTAATGTTAGGTATTTAAATAATAAAATGAAAATATATTTTTTTGTAACTTGAAATTCACAAAACAACTCTTGCTAGCACAGCTGCTCAGTAGTTTTAATACAATAGTCATCACAATTATTGTACCAACGGGATGGTAGTTCCCTAATTAACTCAATAAATTGTTCAACTTCAAAACTCATCGAAATTACTTGAGAAATAAAAACATTTTTTTAGAAATAGAAAACAAATTAGAAATGGGTCTGCACTGTGTATCCCGTCTAAACGCTCTCATTAAACTGTGTGTCTCGGCCAACCGTAGGACCGCGCAACCGACAAGACACAGAATCCAGTGGTTCCGGCCACATAATTCAGCTATCTACTCTAATGAAGCGACGATATCTTGGGCACCGGTGTCCAGACACCGATTGTCTCGTCTGAAAGAAACTTTATGGAACAAATATGGCTGGACACGATGACACTAATTTATGTAATATTGAAAATGGTACGATTCCGGAATATTTACAACAGGTTAAGAAGAACAAAGAGATACACAAGCAGAATACAAGGAACGCAGAAAATTCTTCAGCAAAGCGAAAACATGTGACCATATATGACCAATATATGACCAGGGATTATCGCAGTATAACAAATAAGCAGAAATATAAAAAAATACTGCAAACATTAAAATATTTAGAAACAAACTAACTGAACAAATTAAAAGCAAACGTGAAATCTAAATAAGAGACACTAAACAGTTATAAAATAGTAAAAGTAAAGTTAACTCTCAAGTAACAAATAGTGTAACAACTAGCTCCCGTGAGCTCCTTAAAATTACAATAACAACAATGTATATGTCTTTGGTTTTAATGAATATTTAAATCGTTTAATAGTAATTAGATAATCACTAACAAAAATCCAAATTAAGGCCCCCTTGTTTCTGGTCAATTTACTGCACTCAATACATAGCACATATGTCAGTGTTTGGTCAGGAATTCAGGTCTCAGAAAATTGTGGTAAAATAAATTATGAATTGACTCTACTTTTTTATAGTGTGGTAATTTTTAAAGCATTTAACGGTACAGCAGGATCATATTAGGATAGTAAAATTACATTACAGATAGTAAAAATTACAGATAGTAAAATTTCTTAATTATTCCTTTCTTATTTAGATAGTAAAATTACAGATACGTGAAAGGAAGAATCGATTTTTAATTAGCAATTACATTTGTTCTAAATTTTGTGAAATTTAAATATTGTTCAAATGGTTAAATAAAAAAACATTACTGCAGTTTACTCTCCAGGTCAGGATGAAACATTAATATTCTTATTTTTAAATGAATTATTATACATGCTATTATTACATGCTATTATTACATGATATTATTATACTTGCTTCGCTAGATCGTAGCAGTTTTTTTAAAGATAACCCATTTAATTTTAAATTAAATTACGGCATTAATTTGAACAAACTTAAGTCTAGAATAGCGGATCACAAAAAATTAAACACAGAGCGTAACTTCGAAGTATCAGTTTATTACAATAAATTTTAGTCTTGTATATGAAAGGAATTCCTATGAAACTATAAACATGAATAATAATTTGTGCGTCAATCTGCTTTAGAACATTTGGACATGTAGAACATTTAGGTATGTAATTAGGTAAGTACTTTTTGCTGAATTCGTTTTGCGCTAGTTTTTAAAAGACAAATTTTGTATAATAATATGAGTTGCAAAGCTGACACTACCGCAATATTTTGTTTCATGTAATTACATCACAATATAGTAAAAAAACAGTTGTTTCAATTTTGTTGTCGTTAGGCAAATTTTTGTTTAAACGGTATAATGAGGATAGATATCTTTATTTATGGAAGCCTTCAATTAATTTTAAAATAGTCTAATGTGCACAGTTTTTAGGACTATCACGGAGTATCGGGCGCACCTGTCGTGGTTCCCATCATCCAGATAATCCCATGTATCTATGTATCAATAAAGGCTCTGCATATATATATATAAATATATATATATATATATACATATTTATATACATACATATACATATATATATATATATATATATATATATCATTGTGTTTTTCATTTTGCAGCGTATCAGCGCCATTTCTGACGATTAATACTGATTGGTAACAGCTAAACCGTCGCGCACGGAAACTACTTTGTTTTTTGATTTTTAGGTAATCTATTTGACTAACTATATATTTTAATGATTCAAATTATCAAACTTCAATATTCGGAAGAGTGAAATTTTATCTGTTATCTGATTAATACATTTACGGTTGCCAAGTACAAGCCAATCGTTTTACTTGTTAAATTCTTTCTGATTTATAATACAATATTTATTAAACTCATTATGCAAGATAACAATAATCAACTAAATATAACCATTTGAGTTACATAAATTTATTGAAATTTTGTCAAATTTGTAATGAAATTTTTTTTATTTTTAAATTTATGTTGATTTATATATACATTTGATTTTTAGTCTACATAAATTCATTTCCTATTTTATTTTAAAGTAAATATAAAAATCCTTTGGAAATAACCAAACAGCTAATGTAATATTACATATTGTTATATAGATAATATTCTTCTTCTTTTCTTCTTCTTCTTAAATTTCTTGGTCTGGTCTGCACCTTAGGCCTTTAACATTTGTTATTTGGTTCCGAATTTAGAACTGAAGCCCGGCGCTTGCGCAACTGTTAACTGCAAACCCGTTGCGGATGTACAAAATAATTTACGGTTGCCAAGTCTAAGCCAATCGTTTTACTTGTTATATTTTTTCTGATTTATAACACAATATTTATTAAATTCATTATGCAAGATAACATTAATGGTTTATACTTTAATTCATTTTTATAACATTTTAATTAAATATATTGCAACATCATCCAAGATTAAAATGGCTGCCGCGTTCTGTATTATATACGTAACTCTATACTACGTGCTCTTACGCTAATTGCTTAATTCTAAAATGAACAAGGAGGATATAGAGCGTGCGTCGCTTTATATATGGTTTGCTATCGTGCGTTCGTTTCCATGATGACGGAAGAATCAATAGATACGAATTTTTATTCTGGTGGCTCCGCTATTGATATTATACTGATCGACCAGAAGTTGAAGTATAGAGATGCGGGTATATATCCTTCTTTTAACAAAAATTTGTACCTAAAATTTTTATTTTTATTACATATGTATTGCAAACATTCCTGACTAGAAGTACACAACTATATTCAAATATATTTATATATCTCAGTACAGATATTTTTAATATTAACAATATTGTTTCATAATACAATTTATTTAATATTCAAACATAAGAAACCATCAATTCAAAACTCTTATATTTTACCGTTTTTATTTGCTAACTAAAATAAAATCAAAAGCTAATACGATTCCTTAGGGAATAAACCAGGAAATATATTCGTATTCCTTTACATTCTTTTTGGCAGTCCCATATTATTATAAGTCTATAGTTAATAAATTTCAATTACGAAAATAAGGTTATACTATTTTAGTCTATTACATTCTATATTTCAGCCAGGCTTATATAGTTGTAAGTCGACAAAAACGCAGAGCGAACAACGGCAGGCCGATTGGCTCGCTGAAATTGCATAGACAATCATTTATAAATCATAAATAATCTCCTGGCAAAACAATAACTGCCATCTCCACTATTCGATTTTCATAATTCGAAACTCGAAGTTGGCGTGAAATAGATGTAGATGATGTAGCGATGTTCTGTTGCGCTCGCTACAAGACAAAAAAGTTCTATTCGCACGGTTTCGGTTAAACTCTTTGAGAATTACAGATAGCAATGGAATATTTTGTTGCTACTGTCGAACAGAAATTTGGGGTAAATGATAATCTGTAACAATACGTTTTACACAAATAAATGTTTTGTTTGTTCTAAATGTCACAGAATAAAGAAGAATTGATGAAGAAGTAATGTGGAGAATATTAATGGCAGAGCTTATATATTTCATCGCTTTCAGTTTTATTAATTTCAGAGGATGTTGTAATAAGACACATGTTTATTTGTGCTTTTCTAATATTTAATTCTCAATTGGGGTTGCGTTTATAAATTTTTGATACTTTACTCCTACTATTGGCCATGTAACGATTCATCAATATTTCATAAAATATTTCTCTATTTTTTAGGAACATCATTTTCAGTATTTTTTAGAAGAGTATATGTTTTATAACTTTGAGCAAAGTTGTACACGTCATATTTTATTTTAAGCAGTAAGTTGTCACTAAAATGTTTAGAAAAAATGTTTTTTCTCAGTATTTGTTCAGTAAATTCAGTTGAGCATACTATCAAAATTGGAGCCTTTTAGTGTTAATATATGTAACCCAAGTAATATTATTCTAATTTTTATAAAAATAAAGTTATTATACACTCTTTTGTCAAGATTAGTTTACTGCGAAACTAATAGTTCGGTGATTTTTAGTTATCCTGTATTGCTTAACAATTAGATGAACTTTCTATAAAAAAATTAAATAATAACTTTGGAGATGTTGCAAAACGTTTTAAATTTGACACGTCGCAATGTCGCGTTCTATTAGATATAGCGAAATAGAATGAACTCTAATAGATACGTACTATATTCTTTCAACATTTCAACCTCTTCAAGCTAATAATTAGTTTTACGTTGGTAGAGCAAGCGGCATTTTATTAATTAAGGTTTTAAAATGTGGACGTAGTTGTGCAGAAATAATCTTTCCTCCTAATATTTAGTTAGGGGAAAGAACATGGTCAGGCTCTGTATCTACGGTCCGTTAATATCAGACCCTTGTCTGTTTTAAACTACTCAGTAGCTTGAAAGAAGCAAGTTTGGTTCCTCACACAAGTAAAGTATACAGAGTGATAATAAACAAAATAAAACCAATAATCTATTTTCACCTATTAGTTATTTATTTCGGTAGTTGATTAAAGGGTCGACAACTGAGTAGCTAGAATAAAAGAAATATTGATTCACATTGATTGTATTACAAAAGATATCGACACGAATACAATTAAGCTTTCCACTCATATGAAAATAAATTAATTCTATATGAACATGAGATACTTTTGTTCTTAAATGAGAATAATTAATCTGAGTAAGCTCCCTACATAAATAATAATAAATTTTATAATGATTATATATTATACGTGATTATAGCTTGATTTACCAATGATACAATTTAATTTCAATTAACACTTCTCACTAATATCTTTATTAACACAGAAAACACATTAGTTTGCTAAACACATTAGTTGCGAAAAAATGAAAGTTAATTATTTGCATAGTTGATAATTATGTAATTGTAATAATGTTCAGGATTTAATCAGATCCAATAGGCAAAATAAAATATAATAATTAAACATTTAGTGCTTACATCAATTCGTTATTCACCGTAGACACTTGTAATTGGCTCAACAATTAAGCGATTTCTTACGCGTTCGTAATACCTTCTTGTTTTAAATTCCTATAAGAACTGAAGAACAGGGCTTTAGAGATTGCTAAGCGTTTTTATAAAGCAGAGTGATCTCGAATATTTTAGATTTATTGCTTGAAAACTGAAAACGGGCCTGACTAGAATAAACTGGACTTATGTACCTTTTCGAATACCCCCAATGGCTTGCCACTAGCAGCCAATAAAACGAGGCGAGTGTCTCTACTTGTAAAAGCTTCGGCTGTCAAGCAGTACCTCCTCTAACTTGGTAGAAGTCTAGAACTTTTCTTAGAACAACAGGCTTGTAGCGAGATGGTTTTGCGGTCGGAAGAGCGAATCCTACAACACGGAATAGCGAATCTCCGCTACCCTCTGAGATTAACGATTGTAGAGCCTCTGTTGCAACTGTATAGCTGCATCTGGTGATGAGTAATCGTTTTTTAAGGAGACAATTGTTTATATAATGGTAACAACATCAATCTAATTGAATATGCGGCCGCCTACATCCAGCCGAACGAAATCAAACAGTACTGAAAATGAAAGAAGAACGAACGAGTGATTATTATATCAAAGCGGGGTAAACGAGTATAAATAAAATTATTAGCAGATATGATTGCATAAACGAAAAGCACTGTAAGATCGCTCAACACTCTCAGATCAAGAGTGAATCTTAAGTTCGCTTGAATGTGTACAACCAATCTGCAGAAACAGGCGTGGGCTGGCAATACACACTCCAGTGAACGGGAAATCTACCGACAAGGAAAATCTACCGTAAGATCACTTGACTCCCTCAGAATAGGCGTGAATGTTAAGTTCGCTTGAATGCGTATAACCAACCCTCAGCACACGCGTGAGTTAGCAATACACACTCCAGTGGTATACGGATAAGGAAAATCTACTGTAAATTCATTTAACACCCTCAGTACAGGCGTGGATCATAAATTCTCCTAACTGCGTATGTTATAGTCGTCTCTACTTTAGTAGTGTTACAGAGGACAATATGTTTTACACTCGTCCAAGTCAGCTCTAGTTTATTAGTGTCATAAACTGAGAAACGATATGTTCAGAAAATTTTAACAACGAGATCGACCGATGCTGTGCGAACCCGGCGAATATCACCACTGCGTATAACCCAGCACAGCCGTGAGTTGGCAATACACATTCCAGAAATATACAGACAATGAACATATACTCTAAGATCCCCTAACACCCTCTGAACAGGTGTGAATGCTTTATTGCGTATAACCAACACTCAGCACAGGCGTGAGATGGAAATATGCACGCCAGTGGTATACAGAGAAGGAGAATAAATTAAAATTAAACAAAATGAAAGAGTGCATAAAAGTTAATGTAAACAAGCATTTATAATAACAAAATATCTCACCAAAGTCATATTTTTTTTACTAAATATATAATATTTACAATACATATTTAAAATGATAATAATGACTAGACTGATTTTCTTATATTTAAAATGATAATAATAGCTAAACTGTATTTATAATGATAATAATGTCTAAACCTTTTCGTACATGTTTAAAATGATAATTTAGAAACAATGATCGTTCTCACTATCGCAAGGAACACTATATATATATTTATCCTATACACTATACATGCACTATACTATACACTATACATGCTGATCTTCTTTGAATCTGTAATTGCCGTTCTTTACAGTTCCTTATTGCTTTCCCTGTCCATATGGGCAGTTTCTTGTCAGAATCCCTGTTTTCCCACATTTTGAACAAAATAATATCAACGGTTCCCTACATTTTTCTCTACAATGCCCAGTTTTACACATCTCGAACAAGTATCTCCTCTAATATCAATGGGCCTCCGTTTATACTTTAATGTTGCATACATTTTTAGTGCTATATTAAATGGTGTCCAATTTTATAAGCCAAACTTGTTCTGTCATAAGCCACTTCTACTATCATTTTTCAGTGATTCATATTTCATAGCCTTTCAATTAAGTCACTTATGTCTTGTATATCTGTTCTACGAATCATCAGGCGGAATTGCGCCAAAAGGTTCATGTAAGTTTTGACTGACTTATTCTCCCGGTGTAATCTTCTCGCTATTTCTGACTCCAAATTATCATGGTAATCCACTGGGAAGAAATATCTTTGAAAATCTTCTACAAAAATTGTCCATCAATTGTTCAATTTATTTCTGTTATTCCTGAACCACATAAAGGCTGATCCTTTAAACAAATCTGGTAGTGCAGGCAATAAAGTTTTCCCATCCACATTATGACGCTCCTTTTTTTCTTCTAAACTTTCTAAAAAGACTAACGGATCTGTTCTTCCATCAAACGAAATATTCCACTTATATAATTTTAGCTCTTCGGTTCGTTTGTATTTCCTTGCCGGTTCTACAGCTTCTCCGTCATCATATGCTTCTGTTCCATTATCGGTCCCGACTCTCTTCTGAACTGGTACAGTGTTTCTGGCCTGAAGAATCATTTTCATAGTTGCCTGCATACATTGACCTTAATCGATTCCTTAATTCTTCAACAGACCCAGTATTATCCAGCTGAAATCGGTCTAATTGGGTAATCAGTTTCTGTTTGTTTAATCGGTATATCCAACCAACACTATGACCACCAAGTCCAGCCGCTTGCGTTCCTCCTTCATCTGTATCTGACATTTTCTGTCTTATTTTGTATCCTATGGATATTTTTCTCTGAATAGATTAATGTTATTGAAAACGCCACCAATATTTGAAACGAGCCAACTGCCGACGATAATATTTTTTGCTAATTCTTTCCTAACTAAAAAGTTATTTGAGATTTCTTTATGACTGTTTCGCCTTTCATTTTTGATGAAAGTGGTGAGAAAAAATGAATGTGATTAACAGAGAAAATATGAATGTGATTATCAATACCCCATTTGATTTAACTAGAAGAATATTGGTGTAAAATATATATAAATTTTCAATAGAAACAAATGCATAATTATAAGCGGCGACTAATCGTGTATCAACCTCATAGTACACTGTAAAATTAAGTATGTAGGTTTAATGGTTTCCAAACATGACCATAAATAATTTTGATGGAACTAATAGATTTCGTTAAAGGCTTATATGATATTCTATATGAAACGTATGCAAATGCACTACTCACATTAATGATTAGTCCATAATGAAATAAATCCCGAAAAGAATACATGAGTAAACAAAGAGCCAATGAGAGTTTGGACATACGTAGGCAAACAACGAATCTACGCTCGCTTTTAAAATTTTAATAGAAAAATGAATTTAACCTAATATATCGCAGTCATTAGAGTTAATGTGCAAAACTAATTGAATTAATACCGTACAGTTTGTATAATTTGCGAAAATACGTTTAAAATTTTCAAAGCGTTTACATAAATGTACATAATTTATAAAATTTTAAAAGAGATATAGGGCACTATTACAATATTTACTTTATAACAATTTTATTAATTTGATGATTTTCATAAAAGACAATTTTTGATAATTTATTTTTATAATTTTGTGGAATGTATAATACATTTTAAGTGATGTGTTTTGTTATAACTATATATGTATCTTTGCCCATTCCCTACAAAGAGCCCCTTTCAATTCGTCCACACTTCCACATCTTCTAGTAGACACTAGTAATTGCCCATAACGAACTCTAAACTAACGAGTCCGTTGGATTTTCATCGGATGAATGCCCGCGCCATAGCTTCGCGGAAATGAAGTGTGCTTGGTTTACTTTAGTGCGATAAGCTGGTACTGAATCTGCTTATGCTGTAGACGGCTCCGAACGAATTGCTTATATTCCCACTGCTGCAATACACCTTCCAACCATTTTCTCACTATTCAGTTGCATTTAACTTTACTCCACTGACGACGAAAACCAGCGGAGAGAGATATTTGGCTGACACTGTGGCCCATACCATGACACTTGTAGGTTTTTGCGATTTGGTCGCGACACGAATGTGCAAATTATTGCCTGACTTTCCTTATAACGAAACGCGATCGCCTTGGTTGTTTATCACGGACTGAATGGTGAAAGTTCTTTCATCCCAAATAATGATGTTCTCGCCGTGTTTGGGCAAGTGCAGATGCTGCCTGCTTACGCTGCCGTTCGTCATGAAAAATATGAAGCTATCTTCAATATGTGTTGCAAAACAATTTGGATCAATATTTCAAAAATAGGAATAGCCATAAGTCCTCCCACCTCAAACCTTTGATGATTTTCAACAATTTTATTAATTTGATGATTTTCATAATACAATTTTTGATAATTAATTTTTATAATTTTGTGGAATGTATAATACATTTTAATTGATGTGTTTTATTACAACTATATATTGTACATAGCACAATGATTTATAATGAATACAAATATTGTTATTTGGTTGTCCTGGGACAGAAAAAATAACATAAATAAGACTGTCTATATGTACGAGTATCTTACATTTAACACATAAATGTAAGTACTTGAAAGGCATGAGGAAAATTCAAGATTTTAATTCATAAGAACGTTTTGTCGGTCCCTGAGTACAACAAATTGCTTTTTAAATATTCTGCGTGCGGCCGTATGTGCAAATACTACCGATAAAAACTTTGGGGCAAGTTACAAATTTTTACTTCTGAATGCGTACAACTATGTTTCACTTATGAATATTAAGTTGAAAATAATATCCAAATAATTACGTGATCCTACCAATTAATCTTTAGCAAAATTATAAGATTTAGAAACAAAAAATAAATTCTTATGCAACAGAAGATTAGATAATACATACAAAGAGTATAATGAAGTCCAAATTTCGACTTCAAGTTTGAAACATCCGCGGTAGAAATGTGCCTTGTAAACCACGGCAGAGTCGCATCCACATAAAACTTTGTCAAGGTCCATTAATAGACCAAAAAACAAGATTGAGTTGGGCTTCGAACTATGGAAAGTCGACAAAAGAACAGGGGAATAAAGTCTTGAGAATAGAAGAATCGTAGTTTGGAGTTGTAAAGATATGTGCAGTCTGTTTTATTATATGACTGTATTCTGGAAAAATCTTGTAAAATTGTAAGTGTCTGATACGGTTAAAAACCACTGTTCTTTTATTAAAAGCAATGTGTGTGATCTTACAATCAAATGTGGATAAAAACTAAAAAAAATGTTATGCTTTTTGGCATCCAATAATCGGTTAGGCTCATTTTTTCTACATGAAGTAGTTGTACTGGGTTCTGGATCTTC
>WYDF02058765.1:0-11833 GCA_009867245.2 Adranes taylori
AATTATATCTGAGGTATCTATTAAAATTATTTACAAAAAAGTCATCACATCACCATAATATCTTATCAGATGTTCCATTCAAAATATAATCCAAATTGAAGCGTACGGAAGCAGAACCTAGTTAGTTTAAGCATATACCCCAAATAATAATTAAGACATACCCGAAAGAACATTTGCATCCATGATTTCGTTGCAATAGGTATGGACATATCGACAGCATAAATATCATTAGAGAATCGCGCAAGTATACGTCCCACTGGTGTAATATCGAAAAATGATATCGGCTGTCTTAACACGCTATGTAATAGTGTACCATGTACTACTAACGAACCAGTAAACGACATCCTAGCATGTGTTAGTTGCCACGCAAATAAAGATACAGCTAAAACAATATAGGTGCAATCAATTAGTCCACAATTACCCTAAACGTTATCAAGTAATCATTGCTGCTTTATAAAACAACATAAAAATATTGTACTTACATCAATAAAAATGTGTAAGAAAAAAATCGAAACGTTGGGGTTTTAAATAATTTTTTTTAATTTGTAGGGGAGAGGGTTGTGCCTTTGAGTATATTGTACTATTAACCACCAAGGCTGTGGCTCCATCTACTAATTATCTCTCAAACTTGTTATATGTAGTTTACACAGATTTTAATACAGATGCCGTTAATCTAACAGAGAATTAGTGAAAACATAGCATCTTTTAGTATAATACGTTTTTCATTATCATTATTGAAAAGTATTTTTACATATTTTTTTTGTAATATTTAAAAGGAATATGTAAAAAAATGATACGAATATGATATGAAAGTGATAATGATGCATATGATATATTTTAACGAGACAAATTATCCTCGTTCCAATTTAGTTTTATGAAACAGTTTAAGCATTTGATACTTATAAATTATGTAAATAATTGAGGATGGTTAGATGCTGTGAAATGTTTGGAAGTTTCAGCAGATAAGAAAAGCCAGACGCTTACTGGCAAGCTTACCATAAATAAGTTTTACAATTAATAAATAGAAATAATCATTGATCTCGTGTTTAATTAAATCTTAAACAAATTATTTTAGCAGAGTAGGAGAACCGTACAAAGCTCTTAGCGTTGAATGTGTAAGCTCGGGTCGTTTAATATGATTAATATGAAATCAATAATAGGTGAACGGACACTGCGTGTACTACATTAGTATATATGAGCTAAGTATACCTCATACAATTGGCAACAATCATGGCCGAAAACAATTAACAAGATAGTGGTAAATATACTTAAGCGGAATACATTAGATGAATGCAATTTACGTAAGAAGGGGAAAGAAATGTAGTGAGAAATGTCAACGTACTAGAGTAAAAATTTATCTAGCCAATAAAAGGCCCACGCAAACAAATTTTGATAGTTACAGAGCAAGACACATGTTGGTTTGAAAATAGAATTATGAATTAAATTCAAGCAAAATTAATAAAATCTAAATTCTAATAAAATAAAATCACGATTAAATTAAATGTGTTAATAAATTAGCAATGGGGGAAAGTAGTAGTCAGTATTTGATAATAAATTAAATAATTCTTTTACGTCTGAATTTTTACGAATTGAAGTAAATCAAATTATGAGGCCACGAGTTTATTTATCGAGGTAAATTATAATAATTCTAAATGAAGTAATAAGACCACTGTGCGTGAATATAAAAATAATTATAAATTATGTTTGTAATTGTACAACTGCTGCTACTGTAAGTACACTAATTTTATAAATTATTTGAGAACCAGTCTATTGATTTATAAATTTGATTAAGTATTACAGGCACGGAATATTTGAATCTGGGTCACATTATATTTTATTATTTTCGCGTGGCGTTATTTCTTAAAAGAACGAATATTTAATTTAATTGTATGTAGGCATTTCTGAAACTATTAGCAACAGTTAAGTTTATGCGTTCTATCATTTTATCAGCCTGACTAGAAAGACGATTTGTGATTGTTAAAGGTTGCGCGCTACCATTAATTATCTAGATAAATTAATGATTAAATCGGAAATAGACGAGATCGCGTAAATTCTTCGTGGAGTTGGAATAAACAAGTCGCCATCCATGATGATTTTATCGTGCAGGTGTTACTTTGTAGATTAAGGGTAAACTATCCATGACGCAAAGAACTATCCACGACGCAAAGAACTAGGTACAAGAAGAGAAACTAGACCGTTTTCGACAACAAAGACAGAATGGGGAAAATGTATGAGTGAATTAAGCGATACGTTTTCCATTAGGGAGAAGCGAGATTCCTTTAAACTGTTACCGATTTAGATCCGATCCGTTGCGATATAAAAACCATTGGCTTGAGCGGAGTTTTACCTGATTTCTAATAGATTTTTATCAGATTTTTTAATATTTAGTAAAGTATTGACGTTTATAATCTAATTTTTTTGTCGCGCATTTGAAATGTCTTCAGTGCAGATGTGAGTAGCCATTTCATTTATTATAAATCAATTGATTTGAGAAATTCAAACAAGATCTTTTGATATTATTCTGAGTAGCCAATTACATTCAGTGTAACTAATTGTCATCTAATATAATGCTATTATTTAAATGTTGTAAGCTAATTGTTAATCACTATGCTCTGTTATGAATTTATTTCATTGTAGTCTATTTACAAATGGACTATTTAATAGGGTTTGACGTTTATTTTATTTATTGGAAATTAGAGTTAGAATGTATCAAAAACAAATTATTTTCTTATGAATCATTTAAGTTGGAATCTTGATGTGTTTTATTACTTCATGTCCGTAGTCAACATATTTGAATCTGACTTATTTAAATTAAATCAAGATACCAATAAATCATTGTTACATTTTAATTTATCTAATGTATGAATTTAATAAAACCACTATAAACTATAAATTAAATTCAAGTTAGCTCCTGAATAAATTATTTATTGATGCTCTTCTGATTCCGGTAGGATTCGGTATGTTTTAATTAGAAATAGAATTGATTTATCCAGTTAAAGCTCACGCAACTCAATGTCGCACAATTTTTAACGTGACAATACGTTGATGGATATGATGATGATGACGATATGGATCATGGATATGGATGATATGCATATGGGTGATGGACATGATGAATGTGATATGAATATAAAAAGTAAAATAAAGCCATATGCAATTCGCAAATAAAAAAGTTCTTAATCGTTTTTTGAAAAAGAATTAATAAATGAAAAAGTGATACAAGTACGTATTAGATTAAATGAGTAGTTTAAATAAATCATTTGCGACGTCAAGTTAAGTATGAGCAATTTACTAGAAAACTGTGTACGCACTTGTATTTTAATTTTAAGGCATTCCTTTCAAAATGTTGTGTTTTTAAATCCTGTTATAATGTTTCAAACTTAAAATCAAAAATATTACAAAAATAATATGTTTTTAAATAATCTAGCCCAAATGTTGTAATTCTCTTTTAGCATTTAAGTACATGAATAAATAATTAAAATATTAGTAAGTCCAATTCATTAGAAGTAGTCGTATACTGTTTATTTAGAACTTATTCACCAAACAAAGCAACTAATTGTTAAGGTTAAAGATTAGTCGCAAAAGTACCGATTGGATATTCAAAGATTTGAACTGCTATATTAACATAAATTTACAAACATAACAATAATTTTAAAATACAAGTTGTACTTCCTTATTTATTTTTATTAATTTGATACTGGTTTCGCATTCCATCAGGCAGAATTACGATCAAATTTATACACTTAAAAAATGAAAGTCCTTAAAATCAAGTTAAAATAATTGGTATGATTTTACACTATTTAGCTATGGCTAAGCTATTATACAGAAAAGTAAAAAATTAAATATAAAAAATGATATAAAAAGGAATACAAAAAATGTAAAATTAAATATAATGAATTCGATTGGTGCAGATTCAGTATAATTTGTTGATATTATTTAATAAATAAATAAAAGCACTATGTTAGTTGTCTTTTAAACTTGCCTTTCTCACATTTACTTTTCCCAAAAATAGTGCATTTTATTTATTTATTTATCAAATAACATCGACAATTTAATATAATTGTTATTAAATTTAATTTAACAACCATTATAATTTTCATATTCCTTCTCCGTATTATTATATAGGGTGTTTAGGTTAATTAATTATAGTTACAATTTAGGCTAGTTAATTCTAGTTTCAACATGTGTTAATCGCTCTGTAAAAATTATTAAATATTTCAATGGATGAATTGCCATTGCATTTCATATCTCATGCAGATGGGTTGCCTATATTGCAAGCTCAATAATTATCGATTTGACTTTGCCGCATAAAAAAATAACGTAGTTGTAAAATAGACAGAAATAGGTTAGTCGCACACAGTCAATTAACGTGGCGTTATTCAAACATAGTTTGTATATCACATAGTTTGTTTACACAGACATAGTTGTGAACCCCCACATTTTGAATAAGCGGGTAGTAAAAATTAGTAGCTTACAATCGGTAAACATCAGTGCGAACGTATTACCTGTTTACCTTCCTTTCTTTCCTTTCGTCGCAAGTATCAATGGATACTGTGGAAGCAAGAAGTTCGCTCCGCTCATTTGGCTGCAATAGCAGATCAAGGTAATTTTCTGTTAAGGGGTAAGTGCTAGATTAATACAGTGCATTAGTTATTGTAGCATATAACGTCCTGGAATGCTCTCAGTTATTAATATTGGGCTATCTGGTACAAACAAAGGGTGGGTACTTTCGAATAGATACCGTATTGCTATCTCCAAAAGTAGAAGAGGTAGAAAAACGTTTAAATAGGAAAAAATGTATGTAGATAATTAAAAACAAACAAATAACAAACACTAGTATTCCAATTTTCAGAGCCATTTTTGAAATGTTTACATAAAACCAAATTTTGTAACTTTCTAAAATTTATTCCAGCACTTATTTCCGAAAATATAAAAAAACTTTAAAATAATTTTCTATTGCATAAATAACATACTTAAGTTTACCGTTAACACTTATTTAATACAACGTTTCGTAATTGCGTAGACACCATCAAGATATTTTTTAAAAAATACAGACCTAATTTTTTTTCATTAAATCGCTTTGAATTTGTGTTTTAAATAAAATCCTGTATGATTAAAAATCATTTGTAATAGTTTCAGTTGATTTCAACGTGGTTCTTATTTTTAGAGCCCGACCTACCTCGATTAATTCCAGTTGCAATATATTTAGCAGGATAACCAAATATTGTTGCGATAACCAGACATAGCCATAACCAACTTGGAGCCACAGCCAACACCAAATATTGTAAATCCATACCAATTATTTAAATTAGTGTTCAAAGACATTTAGTTTTTAAATGAATAAACTGAATTGTACTTCTGCCTGATGTTGCGCAATTCGAAACCGGTAGCAAAACAATAAAAATATATAAGGAAGTATTTTATTTAATAATTAAATCATACCTGTGATAGTACCCGCCTTCAAGATGCGTAGTAAATTCATAGCAATTCTTAGCTACTAGGATTATTACGACTCTTGGTGTTCCCAGTGGAAGATTATTTAAAAAAAACTCTGCTACACTAACCTACACTTTGCGCATCAAAGATCTCTCTGATGAGATCTCAATGATGTCTTAATGCGTTAGTAAATATGCTGAATCTTATGTCCCTAATATTTATGCGTAAAAAACTGTAGTGTTCTAATTTCGGTGCCAGGCGATGTGTGTATTCGACGAATGCACGTCAACTACTCGCAATTGTTAAATGCATACGCCATATCAAATGAATAAACATTTAATTCCTATGAGTTTACCGACAATCAACGGGAACATTACGCCTAACGAATGTTGACTGAAGTTGACCTCCCATCCGTTATGTGCATGAGCCGGATGACCAAACACACACATCGTCTGATACCGGCTTTAAAATACGCATCTGTTGTTCGTTAATTCATATACAGATACTGGCCTTATCAAAATTTAGTACAATATAAATTTCATTTCTTTTTAGAAATGTAGCGAGCAGATTTGATATTGACGTGACGTATGACGCTCTGAGACAAAAAAGTGTAATAAATGAAACGGAAAGTACGTTTAACGTACCCGAAATAATTGCACCAACAACATTTTCATTGTATAAGGTAATCGCATATCAACAGCTTGTATATCGTTAGAAAATCGCGCAAGGATGCGTCCCATAGGCGTAATATTGAAAAACAACATCGGTTGTCTTAGCACATTATGCAATAGGTCACCATGCATTACCAATGAACCGGTGTATGCACAATTCGCATGTGTTAATTGCCAGGTGAAAAGACTTATCACTAGAATAATAGGTTAAATCCATTAAATGTTATGTAAGTTAGCGATTCTACAGTGTCCTATCTACAATTTAAATATCTTATTTAAAAGTTATCAACAAATAAGCTTTGTATATAAAATACGTCCATTGATCTCAACATTTACATAATTTATGTCATATAATTATGTAATATAGATAAATGTAACACATATTGAAGTATTTACTGTTTTCAGAACATCAGAAACCTGTGATTAAATATTTTTTAATTTGAAATAACATTTGTACTTCCTTACTTAATTTTTTATTTATTATAGTACCGGTTCAGCAGTGAGCATCGTCGGGTAGAAATAAAAAATGATTTTATTTTGCTTGTGTCTTCATTTTGAGAATATGTTTAACATTGTATTAAACAGAATACAATATTAAACAGATTCACAAAATGAATAGACAAGCCAAATAAAATCGTTTCTTATTTCTACCTGACGATGCTTACAGCGAAACCGGTAGTATAATAAATAAAAAATTAAGTAAGGAAGTACAAATTTTATTTCAAATTAAATTCAAACTTACAATGGATCAAACAAGAATTAATATTCTTTAGCTATAAAATAACTTGAAGAATTATATACTTAATACGAGGGTCGCTGCTTTAATTTTAGGATATGGCAACACTGTAGTTATCTGATGTGAGACGCATAAGCATTTGTAAAATTTGACATTTGTTGTGATAAACACAAGTGACAGAAGTTCAATATAGTGAGCAGTTTGAGTACAATTTAATTTTAAAGTAACGATAATCGGAAAAAAATATGGATTTTAATCGTGAGCAGTTAAGAAGAACGATTCTGATTTATTGCAGATTTATTGGTGAAAAAATTATTTGGATGATCTAAAACTGCTTTTGGCGACGAGGTACCATCAAGAACTGTGGTTCTTGATGTCATGTGACATATAGGGAAATTCAGTCTTGTTTAGTCATTGATATGAAATAGATTAATCAAATTTTGCATGATCACTTAGGTGTAGGAAAAACATGTTCTCGATGGATATCGCATAATTTAACTCAAGGTCAAAAACAAACTCGAGTCAAATGGTGAAAAGAAACACGATTCCATTCAGGTACGTCAAATTTGGTCTACGACATTGTAAGTGGTGATGAAAGTTGGATATATTCTTAAGAACCAGAAACAAACCAACAATCCATTGTTTGGGTGTTTCAAGATGAAGCAAATCGAACAAAAGTTACTCGAAGTCGGAGCGTTTCGAAGAAAATGATTGCTTGTTTCGTATAGAAAACTAAGCATGTCGCTAATATCCCTTTAGAAAATCGCAGAACAGTGAATGCTAAGTAGTACGCAACTATTTGTTTACCAGAAGATATCTCTGAAATGATAAAACACCAAGGAAATGCGTCGCATCATTCTGCACCAGGACAAATGCTACACAGCGCAATGAATAATTGAATATTTAACCACACAAAAAGTGGAATTAGTTACCCACCCTCAATGCAGCTCTAATCTAAGTGCAAACGACTTTTATATTATACATTTCCAAAAATCAATTATGTGGTCAACGTTTTTCAAGTCCAGAAGATGCAGTTGAATTGTTTAAAAATGCCGTGATGAGCATGCCATCTTCGAAATGGAGTCAATGTTATGAAATTGAAAGTATAAGATATAATTGAGTGAACAACCGAATAAAACCAAAAAATCTTCTTGGACAGTCATCAATTCAATAGATCAAAACGGGAATAAGGACTGCCATGAACACGCCATGAACTCAAAAAAGATATTAGATTAATATAGTAAAGCAAAACCTCTACAAAAAGAGGAAGTAACAGTAAAGAGAGAATCGCTTCAATTGGTTTTTCAGAAATGCACCAAACTATAAAATACGTCGAGCAATGTCTGCTCGGAAAGTTTTAAAGGACAACGCTTACTTCTTGATACTACTACCGTATACCCGACATCTTTATGGCTAACACCTCGTTTAAAAATAAAAATGAGGGAGTAACTCCTTTTTATTTGGAATGCCTCAAAATAGGTGACTCATATGAGGTGAGGAGAATAGTGATGATCCCTTAGTTATGAGGTATCTAATTTGAGGCCTCATAATCCTGAAATGAAAGAGTTTCTTTTTCAAATATGAAGTTAATAATTATTTATGAGGGATTCCTCTTTTATTTTCAAACGAAGAGTTCAGAGAAGAAGTTTCAGAGTTTTAGAGAAGAACTTTATTTGAGGCCTCATTATCATTAAATGAAGGAGTAAGGTTTTCTCAAATATGAAGCGAATCATTATTTATGAGGACCTCCTCTTATTTCAAAAGGAGCTCATCTTTTCTTTTCAAACTTTTTAATCCGCCCAGAGGAAACTTCCGGTCATCGAAAGTGGTTGAAATTTTGCAAATACGTTTAGCTTTGCATAGAGATCATTCACATAAAATTTGGTTGCAATTGGTTGAAGTTCCGGTGGTGACGTCACTTCTAGTGAATCGACTTTTTTTCCGAAATCTATAGGGTATGTCCTCAAATAGCCCTCAATACGTATGCAAAATTTGATTGCCAACGGTAGAAACGTTTAGAGGCTATCATGTTCACAGAAACACACCCACACATACAATACACCCTGAAGATCACATTAAAAAAATTGTCAAAATTGCTTCAAGAGACCTGAAAACTAAATTCTGTTGAAATGGGGGTAAGCGAAATTTTACACGATTCCAATACTTCCCTTCCCACATATCACCGATGTGGACGGGAAGTAAAAAAGTAACTTCTTACATAATATAATGAGTTCATATTTAAAAAAAAGAGTAACTTCTCGCAAATAATAAGTCTTCTGTATTTGAAAAAGAGTAACTCTTTCATTTCATCATGATGAGGCCTCAAATGAAATAATTCATAAATGAAGAAGCCATCACGGACATGACAGCCGAAGTCGATATATCATACAAAGAAAGTCCTTTGCTCCTTATGGACGGCGCTGCTACTAAAGTTGTACACAAATATTATCATCAGTGAATTAACTCTTCTCTTTTGAAAAAAAGGAGGAACTCGTCTTTAGAAAAAAAAGAGGACCTCCTCTTTTGAAAAACTTTTCGGTTGTAAAAAAAATGCGGAATTTCTCTTTTCAACAGAAAAAGATGAATTCCTCTTTGAGATAAAAAAAGAGAGACTCCTCTTTAAAAAAGAGGAACTTTTCTTTTCAAAAGAAAAAGAGGATTTCCTTTTTTGAAAATAAAAGACAGAAAGTCCTCGTAAAAAAAAGAACCCCTCTTTTGAAAAAAGAGGAGGAACTCCTCGTAAATAATGATTCGCATATTTGAGAAAAGAGTTACTCCCTCACTTCATGACAGTGAGGCCTCAAATGAGGTACCTCATAAATGAGGATGTTGGATAAATATTAATAAACTAAAAAATTAAATCTCAAAAAAACATTGAGAATGAATAAATAAATAAATAAAAAATCGTGAACGAGACCGCCACCCCATCTTTCATATACTGGAAGTAAAAAATTTTCTTAAGTACTACATAAAGGAAACAGTCATCTATTTAGTTTTGACCATTTTCGCGCTAAATTAATAAACTAAATGAAAATAAACAAAGGATAAGTTGTGTAAAACTTAACTTGTGTATGTGTGAAACTTTAAACCAGTGTTTTTAAAAAGTAATTTTTGCTAAACTTATAAAAGCATTCATGATTTCTATAAACAATACTTTATTGTTGTGACAACTTTTATCATTCTTAGATAATTTATATGACAATAAATTCAAAAGACTAATTTGTAATATTTCTATAACATTATTAGTCTTCTAAGTTTACTTTAAGGTGTTTTGAGTTCTATCTAGTCAAAATGTAGTAAAGGCTATGATCTACCTTAGGAATTGTACATCGGACTATAGTTCTCGTGCAATTAATTAAATTAATCGGCCCTGAAAGTTACAGAAATTTTTAGTTAGATATGTAACTTTCAGGGCCGAAAGTTCAGTGGTCGGGGACGTGTGAAACACAAAAAATTTGTATAAAAATAATGGTCACTTTCTTTAAACTTTCTCTTGAAAACAATGAACTTATTAGCATTTCACTTTTTCTATACAAGTCACTATATTCACTTGAGTCTTTCAAGGCTACTTAGCATTTAGAAAATCACGGGTGTCAAGGAAAAAGGTTACGTTATAGTCAGGAGAAATAGAAAAAAAAAACTGGCATAGACTAGACCAATTCTAGGTAAGTCCGCATTGGAAAAAATATTGAAGATACAATAAACAGAATGGAGGTAGAACATATGTTATCTCCTGGAGACCTTGTTCGCAAGAGTGGGAATTAATTTCTTTCTTTTATAAAAGTTAGGTTAAGTCAATAGACGCTCTAATTACGTGAACAATTGTCTTATAATTCAGTTCAGCATATTGCTGTTAGTGCAGTCTCTTTGACTTGAATTAATATGTGTGACTATAAACTAAGGATTATTAACTGTTATTTTGAGTAAATGAATTGTTTACCAAATTAATTTCTATTTCTCGGTTCTGGCCGGATGGTTTGGATTTTAATTTGCAATTGCTTAGCCATTTAGAGTACACACTACTCCTGGTTACGAAAACAAACGTGGCAATAGTACAACTATTAAATTCAATTAGGTTAATAGTTGTTTAAGACAATAATCTATTAGCATGGAAATGCATAGTTGTAAGCACGCGACAACTTTTCTGTTCAACAATGTTACAAGAGCAAACATTACATTTATTTAAATATCTTTTATAAAACACGAAGCAATGACGGATTTAGTGAAAGGGTTTAAACTACTTCAAACAGCCATTTTATTTGCTCAAATTTGGATAATGCTGAAAAATTAAATAGAAACAATCGGGTGTAGTATATGTCTGATGAGTTGGAATCCATTTTTAAATCTAATTTGGACCCAACACTCACAACACATTTATTAAGTTCCGCAAGCACCGTCTCATAGATCTCATAAAATATATTCCCTTATAAGTTTCCTCGTATCTCCTACTGTTCAGCTACTGCGTGTTTATTTACGGGTATCATGGTGAACAATGGAGAATTATTAAGATATTGTAGTGTAACAAAGCATGTTCCGAGACATAAATAAAATAGATTAAATTAATCAAATTACGTAATCCTTCCTAATAAATAAATAATATTTATCCAGTCTGTGTCTGGGAAAAAATTAAATAGATAAACAAATATTATTTTTACTGCTGTATTAATTAAACGCATTTTGCTATACCGCTATTATTGTTATGAATTAACTCATCGCTCACCGTACGTATGAGAGTAGGGGAATTAAATTGAACGCCTATCTAATTACATGCAGCTGAGAGAGAGAGTGTGATATATATATATATATATATATATATATATATATATATATATATAAACTGCCGCTTAATTTACTATCGCTGTAACACACGCGCTACCTAGGTTTAATATGTATTACGTTTCAGTGTATAATGTGTATGACGCTTTATGAACGCCAGCTATGTATGAATATAGAGTGGGAATTATGTGGATATGTGGATATGCTCCCTCTT
>WYDF02058776.1:0-11832 GCA_009867245.2 Adranes taylori
AAATAAGCTTGCGCTTAGTGGGCATCCTTGTCTAACTCCCCTTTTAACCCTGAACCCTTCTAATATACTCCCTCCCACTCTCGCTCTTACCCTGCTTCCCTTATACAACCCTTTTATATTTTCACACAATCCCTCAGATATTACAACCTCCTTCATTCTCATCCATAATCTTTTTCTTTCCCGTCTATCAAATTCAGACTTCAGGTCAAAAAATGTCAAATACGGCCTCCTCCCTTCACTCACTTCCTTTTTTATGATTATATATTGTATATTGATTAGACGTTTCTTATTTGTATTAGCTTTTAAAATTTAAATACATTCGTACTTGAATAAGGGCATTTTAGGAATCTCTAAATCCGGATAGCACATTAATTTTGGATAATACAAAATAAAAAATAATTTTTGGAGATTGGATCACTTTGATTCATTTAAGAAAAAGGAAATCATGTAGCAACGTTAGTTATTAGCAATATCTGACATTGCATTCATAAAAAGAGCGTCTATGTATATATATATATTTCCTCTAGTCCCTTTCTTATTTCGATAGGATAACTGGGCCCTATAGCTATAGAACTTGAAGCACTCATATTTCTCAATTAAAAGGGATTTGCACGCGTATCACTCGAGCAAACAAAAGCTCCTTATATATAAATTACTAAGCTTTATTTGAATAAATGTTACGAGTTTCATAAAAGTACGATTCAAAATGTAATGGTGCACGTATTATTTCATAATTATCCTAATAAAAAAAAAGAAGCTATATTTTTATATGAAAATTCAACATGGAACAGGAAATCATTCGTATAATTGTACAAATTGAAGCAATATTGTGTCTTAAAATATATTAAATTAATCTTTGAAATCCTTATAGGTTCCAAAATAAAAATCTGATTTGTGTAAAATTGTATTAAGAAAAGTTTATTTATTTGAAATACCGTAACATATTGGTACTAAATGATATAAATTAATTTTTCTTGGGGATGTATTTTACTTGAGAAAATGTGGTGGTTACTCGACAAAACCACAAAGACGCTAAATTTACATTCAATTTTGATCAGAAAGGAGCCAAGGGCGTATACAGCTTCTACCAGTCTTTAAATCAAGAGGGACAGGCGTTTGTCCTCCCAATATTGTAGTAGTCAGAATGCTTTCGTGGGGAAGAGAAAAATAAGAAGGAAAGGAGCTGTTCCCCCTCGCTTGTTCTTTTCGGTGTACGCCCATGAAGTGCTTAAGTTTACTAACTGTTGTAATGTGCACTTTGCGTTTATAACTTTGAGGGATAGTGTTCAGTTTTTGTACTGTATAAGACACATGATAAGTAATGCATTGGAATATACGCTGCTTATGGGTGATGAATGTGAGTCGTCACTTTTTCAAGTTTTGAATGCTAGCAGTCCTCTCATGAGAACAGTTCGATAATCAATCGCAAAGAGTTTCTTTCCGCATATAAAATAATATGAATGAATTTTCCTTTTCTAATATCACCAAAATGCCAGGATAACAAAGCCACGAAAGCTAACTCCTACAACTGGTTTGAAACAAGTATTTTAGCATGTCAAATTTATAGCCTTTTAGCAAGACAGGCAGATGAACTCTATATTCAATCCTATGTCCTTTCGTTTCACCTCTGGATTGTAAAAGTTGTAAATGAAATAGATTCCGTCCTCATCCATCAATTTCATTTTAAGTGGACAGAATAATTAAGCTACCTTTAATAAGGTTCAAACAATTAGGGTTAAAATAAATAACGCGTAACTGAAATATACTCAGTTATCGATTTTCGAATTAACATTGCCTAGAATAGTTCGGTACAAAACAGTTTATTGATGCCTTTCGGACATGACAAATGCTTCTTTCTAGCATGAGAAAGCAAGCTAAATTTAGTGTACATACCAACAAATTTGAATGTGCCATAAACCGCCCGCTTGTACTTAGCCAATAACTCAAACTGGACCTACACCGTTAGTTAGGAAAAACTCTTTCTTGACACGATTCCAGGCTGTAAAGACCCACTTGCTAACTTTTTCTATTGTTAATTTCCTGATTCATCCGGTAGGTATCAGTTTTGAATCATCTCCTTGCATCCGCCTGCTCCATTCTTCTCTCATCAAGTCTTTGAATGGCTTATTACAAGCGAAATCCAGAGGCTCCAGTTAGTATGTGGCCAGCGGAAATTACAGTTAGTGTGGTCTTTGACATTGTTGATTGCTTTTTTGTCTCCTTTGTTATTTGTGCCCTGTACTGATCAAAAACTAACAAAGCTGACAACCTGTGAAGGTCTCCAGATCTTTTGATTCAAATGTTATCAAACCATGTTTTCATCCCTTCTTGATTCATCCAGCCCTCTTCTTGAACATGGACTAGCACTCCTGTAATATTTTCCTTTTGAAAAGTTACATGAGGGGCAGCTTAATGCCATCAGCGAGGCAAGCCAAAACTGTGTAGTATGTTTTATCATGTCCACTTGATTTGATGTCAACTGTTTTAGACCCTTTGTGATTAACAGTCCTATTAGAGGGCACATCAAAATGGAGAGGAATTTCATCCATATTACCAATCTGATGTGATCAAAATGAAATTTTTTCGTAGGTTAATGAAGTAGGAGTGAAACTGCACAATGTTTTCCTTGTAAGCTGCTGGCATTTTTTGAGCAAGCTTGGTGCGTGTCCTCATACACAGGCCATTTCTCTTCATGAAGAGGGAACACCATTTGGGTCTTAATTTTAAATCCTTTGTTACCTCAATTGCTTTCTTACATTTCTCTCGAAGTCGTTTATGCTTACGAACCCTTCATGACCATATTTGTTGAGACTGCACAGCGTTTGGCAAGCTAGCCTTCAACACAGTATATGAGCTTCTGTACCAATTATGGTCATTCAGGGAATGTTCAGAAGTTCTTTTTCCTGATGCCTTCACTGTATTATTGTAGATTTATATGGACGAGGGTCAAAGTGTTTCGTAGTGACCTGGTTTTCATGCTCCTTGGCATATTCCACCAGTGTCAACTTGAAGTTTGTAGAACATGAAACCCGTTTTATACTAATGGATATGTTGAGGTACAACCTAATGATATTTTATTCTTTCCTATCAATAATGTATTGTAAGCATTGGTGAGTGAGTGACCGTAATGCGACATGTATTAAAATTATTGAGAATCAACTTCCTATGATATTTATTCATCTCATTTAAAAGTGAATCTATTTTGATAAAGCATTTACGATACTATGGTAAAGAGTAGGCAATTCTAAACAGATGGGAAATGTAAAGACAAGTGCAAATAGACAAAATGAAACATGAAATATCTAAAAATCCTCAATATTTAAGTAGAAGTAATTTTCGGACGTAGTACAGTTCATATGCAATCTAACACACGAATACAAACAACATAGCGCGTCGCACTAATATAGCATATTCGGTCGCTCACGTCGCAAGCTGTACGCAATTCAGCGTATCTTCGCAAGCCTATGGTCAGGTGACTTGCAAATACACACAGATGAGAGAACTCTTATGACGATTTGCGCTATCGAAGAATTAGCGCCTCGTTCAGCTGAACACGCACACGCATAATCACAGATAACTGGTTTGAAATTCGTATCTATGTGCAAAAGATACATGCATACGCAGCCAATTACAAAACACCGCCATATTTAATTTTGTTAAAAACACCGATTGTCAACTTTCGGTTTAGAATTAGAAAATTAGTCATATTCTAAACCATTAACAGTAGTTTTTTGTACGACGTTTTTTGTACGACCCATTAACAGTAGTTTTTTGTATGTATAATGACCCCCTCATTTTTGGACCTAAATTTTTTAAAGAAAAGGAGGTCGTTAAATACGGAAAAGTACGGTACCTTCTACAATATATTTGAAATCATTAAATCTACACGCTACGTTTTCTTCTAAATATACAAAAATATAGAGCATTAATCTTTTCTGCATTTTAGATTCCAAATAATTATATTAACAAGTAGCCTAATTATACAACCAAAAACAAATTGATACGTTGAGCTATAACGTAGTCAATAAACGGACATTATTATTTATAGGAAGTAATCAAATTTGGGACGATATGAATCGATGTACGCAATATTACTAGTTTTGGTTGTTCCACTGAGGACACCTAACTTGTTAAATCCAACCGTTGAAATTTTCACCTACCGCCCAAAATAACACAACGGACAAAATTACTCCGAATGTAGAGTTCGTTTGCTTGTAAAAGTTTAGTACTATTAAATTTCATAGCTAAAACATAATGAAAATCCCCTTAATGTATGATTTTTTCTATTTTTAAGAAACTAATATTTATGGATGCTTTTAACCATTGGCAAAACTATTTTAAGAAAGAAATTTAAAAAAATAGTTATTATTTTAAAAAGACGAACCATGAAATAGTAACGACACTTTATTATACACGATATAATATAAAACAATTTCTGTCTTTTATTTAAACATACACATATAACTCTTTTCAAACGATTTTCTTGGACAATGTAGAGTCTACCAGATTTACGATTTTGATAATAGAGGAGTCATGAAGTCAGAGGTCAGCGAGTCATTTAAAAATCTATGAATGGTATCTAGGGCTGCGCCAAGCATGCGTGCAAGAAGTGAAAGGGGTTTCCCCATGTGTACAGTCGACCGCGAAAAAATAACAACAACAACGTAATGCACACAAAGTACGTGAGTGTGTATCGACCTAGCTACATAAAATTTTTAGCAATAAAACCGTACGGAAGTGATTCTTTATTTACATTTTATTTAATATTAATTCACCAACGAAAATTATACCACCGGAAATTATTTAATTTTACGGATGCCAGCATAAATATTGTGAACCATTATTGGTAAGCACTTACCTTTTTGCTATTTCGCAGTATTATAAATCAGTTTGCATATAATGTTATTCATTCATATTTTATTTGAAAAATAAGAGATTTACATTTTTTTTTATATAAATCCTTTAATATTATCATTTTATGTTGAGAAATTTGAAAGTTGTTTATGTTTGTATTATAGATATCATGACGACCATACAGATACACCACATATTTTGATAATATAACGGTGGAAGTTTAATAGTCAAAAAAAAACTAAAGAGTGCACAATAACGTTTATAAACATACGATCTGCCAAAACCAATTATAGTAATGTTAAATTGAATAAACACTAATCATTGAAAAAAATATTTTTTATATAAATGTAGTTATAAGAGCTGTGGGAACAGATTCAAACGTGTGTAATTGCAAATACAAAAATGATAATTTTGGTTTCAATGAATGGAGTTCCTAAAGCAACTATCACGGGAAATGCTGATAAAAAGTACTCTAATAAAGTTAAAGCACTGCGTAGACCGCCGATATTTTCTCCAGATAAGGAAAACGTTATTTCTGAGCACATTCTTCATCTTGAAGAACGCTTCTTCAGTTAAACAACTAAGGAATTCAGAAAACTGGCTTTCGATGTTGCAGAAACGTATGTTTACCACATAGTTTCAATAAAGATCAAAAAATTGCTGATAAAAATGAATCTACGCTTTTTTGAAACGAAATCCCCATCTTTCACTTCGGAAAGCTGAAGGAACGTAAATCGTCAGAGCAAGAGGCTTTAACCGGGAGAATGTCAATAATTTTTTCGATCCGTTAGAAAAGATTGTCGACGAGCATAAATTTATTGGATATATACACTGTGGAAAAGAATCTTCAGAAAATAATTGCTCATAAAGAAAAACACCAGGTAGGAAGGTAGGTAGGAAGTGGTGAACCATGGTTAGTGTTGCAGGATTATACATTCCAACACTGATAATTTTTAAGAGATTTTTTTTACATTGATCTCAAAGTAAGAGCACCTCCCGCTAGGGTTTTACGAATTCGCACACGGGATACATTAACTGAGAACTACTTATTGAGCGGCTAAAACATTTCCACAAGCATGTCAACTGCAACCAAGATAATAAAGTTCTCCTACTTCTGATACTCACACGACACACAGCAATCCAGCAAACCCACCTTTTGCAGCCTTTAGACATAGCTTTTTTTGGTCCTCTGCAGACTTCTTTTACTCAAGCTGAGGAAACGTTGGTTCGCCTGTATAAGAGGGATAAAATATATCAAACACAAATGCCAAAATTACTTAATGAGGCATATGGCAAAGCGGCACTGTGTAAATTGCAGAGAGTACCTTGCCTGCTTCTGGAATTCGGCCTGTGAACAGGCATGTCTTTGCAATTCACCAGTTGATGTTTTGCAACCTTCTGGAACCCGTGTTGAAACTTCTAGCAGTGATGATGATGATGGTAGTGATCTCAACGCAACGCATTATCAAACACAAAAAATGTTGAGATACCATTTTTTATCAAACTTAAATCCTGTGTCCTACAAGCAGAGAGTCTAATAAATGTACTCCTCACACGTAACTACTGTAGATTTTATGGGCTGGGAACAAGGAATAGATAAATGAGCTTCTCTTTCTTGAGAATTCTTTTCACCTCAAATGTTACTTTACTTGTATCACATGTTATATCCCAATGAAACAACTCTTAGAAATTCAAAGTTTTTTTTTGTTTATTACAGAAATTTTTCTTTGTATGTTTCAGAATTTCAAAAGAAATTTTTCAAGATCCTTTAGAACCTTGAAAAACTTATATCATTTCTTAAAAGAACTACTTTTGAATGTAGTATATGATTTCAAAACGTGGCATGAAATAATTGCATGCGACATGAATACTGCGTTTGCGTTCCCGTGTCCCGAAGGTGTCGTTGGATACGCGTAGAACACGACAGGACGGACACGATTGAATCGGACGCGATGACTATACGGACGAAGGCGGACCAACGGACAAATAAACATGAGTCGCCATAGGATATTCGAGCTCCTGGACCAATTTATTTAAAGTCTGACAGTTGATTTGAGATATGTAATTTTCGATTTCGTAATTCGACAGAATTTATTTCATTTTTTATGGATTTTAACGTAATTCATAAATAACGTAAACTGTTAAAGGAAATTGTCAAAATGGTACAAAAATATAACGTATGTTTTTTCATAAAAGACAAAATATTACTTTAAACAAAAAATTAAATATAACGTAGCATATCTAACAACAATAACAACTCTGTCTTCAAGACAAGTTCCGGACAACAACATGTTTAAAACTGTTAATTAGGTATAAAGAAATTAATTTAAAGATTCATATATACATCAGCAAAGAATGAAGATATAGCTATTGTCCAACCAATTCAATCAATATCAAAGTGGGGCTAGATTCTACTCTGGAGGAATCTGCTCCATCGTTTACAACAGTAAAATGTTGGATGGTAAAGTTTAAACAAGACCGTACTAGCTGTCAAGACGAACATCGCAGTTGTCGACCAAATGAGGTGACCCCGCCAGAAACGGCGAAGAAAATCCACAAAATGGTAAGGAATGACCATCGATTGAAAGTGTGCCAGCTAGCAGACATGGTAGGCATTTCAAAAAGTGCAGTACATCACATATTGACTGAAAATTTGGACATGATAAAGCTGTGCATATGATGGGTGTCCCGATTCTTGCAATGGAACAAAAGCGGTGTCGTGAGAATAACTCAATCGAGGGTTTTGAAAAGTTTCACAGCAATATGCCGAGTTTTTTGCATGGATTCAAAACTATCGATGAAACATGGGCCCATCACTTCACATCTGAATCGAAGTCAAAGGAATGGACTGAAAGGAACGGATCGACTTCAAATAAGGCGAAGGCAGCTCATGGCCATGGCGTCAGTTTTTCGGAATTGGCCTGGAATAATTTTCATTGATTATCTTCAGAAAGGAGAAACAATCTACGGAGTATTATGCGAACTTGAAGCACCATTTGAGTGATGAAATCAATAAAAAAAAACGGCAGAAAGTTTTGTTTCATCCAGACAATGTACCAATTCACACACCCATGGCCATCATCAATGAGTTAGAGTTCAAATTGCTTCCCCACGTACCCTATTTGCCGGATTTAGCCTCGTCGGATTATTCTCTGTTCCAATCTTAAAAAAATGACTCGGTGGTAAAAGATTTGCCAATAATGAAGAAGTGGAGTCTGCGGTTGATGGCTATTTTGCGGAGCTCGACAATTATCACTAAACAGGATATCGAAGCTATTGAACATCAGTAGAAGTGTATCGAACGAAAAGGAAATTATGTAGAGAAATAAAGATATTTTCCCAAATTTGTGTTTCCTTTGTTACGGTTTGTTAAGACACTTATTCTTTTGACACCTTATGAAGACGTTTAAACTTTATTCCAGCGACAAACAAACAATTCAATGAATTATTTTCTACTTTGTGCAAGAATTTTAAATGCACTTATTATTACTTTTTCTTATTGTTACATATGAGATTTCCCTGCGTTTTATGTCTGATTCCAGTGTTACTCAAACAATTGAGTTGTAAAAGAGAGCTTCTCAAAAGTGAGCTTCTCAAAGTGAGCTTCTCAAAAGAGAGCTTCTCAAAGGTGAGCGTCTCAAAAGTGAGCGTCTCAAAAGTGAACTTCTTAAAGTGACCTTCTCAAAAATGAGTTTTTCAAAAGTGAGCTTCTCAAGTGAGCTTCTCAAAAGTGAGCTCCTCGAAAGTGAGCTCCTCGAAAGTGAGCTCCTCAAAAGTGAGCTCCTCAAAAGTGAGCTTCTCAAAGTGAGCTTCTCAAAAGTGAGCTTCTCAAAAGTGAGTCAAGAGCGGCCACAGGCCGCAGCAAGGTGGACAGCGGAGCGAAGACAAGCTGTCCGACGACTGAGCTAAATATAGGACAGCGGGGGATTCATAGAGAGGTGAATTCATTGATTCTCGAATTCATGGGTACACTAATTCATAGGTATACTACTTATATATATTAAAACCGTAAAAGCGTGCAGCTCGTCAATTATAGGTTGAAATTGGAAGGGTGCTATTTTGGATTTTCAATGCAAAATGACAGCTCGCTCAACAAGACTAAAAATATACAGTTTGAGGAATCTAATAGATAATTTGTTTGTCTAAATCTCTTATTTGAAATATTTTTTGAAAACACTAACAGGGACCTAGTTATAGGCGAATAAAAAAATGTGAAATTTTTGCGAAAACCTGAAATTGTGAAATTTCATGTAGATTTAGAGAAATTCAACAATACCACGACATCGGAAAAATATGAAGAATATTACTAAAATAATGAAAATTGGAAAAGAAGTAATAATTTTTGGAAAAAATTGAAAACTTAAAAACCAACTTTATTTGACATGGTACTAGTCTCGAACATTTTCTGGCGCCCACAATGAAGCTATAGATAGCAAATTTTTTTGCGAGATTGAAAATTAATCGGTGCATATGGTAGGCTATATTAGTAGATTTCGAAATTATTTTGAGGGCCCGAAATTAGGCCAGCTAAATGGAACATGTCAAAATTGCACAATTTTAAATTGCATTTTCGTTCATTTTTTGTCGACCATACGGAAAGTTAGGAGGTGGCGGCGTGTCGCACTGTTGGAAAGGCCAATTTATACCCTTTCTAAAAAGTGGTTAACGAAAATTGTACCATATAAAATAATCTAGAACAATAATCTAGAACAATAAAAAATGTAAGTTGCAATTTTTTTGAAATTAATGATACGGCAAAAAAAATGCTAATTTCAGTAGCGTTTTCTAGGAACATTTCTAGATATTTATCTACATTGCTCTTGAACGAATACAGATAGAATCGTGACATTTAGTTATATTATGAAGGACACATTATGCTATTTTTTAATCTTGTGTTGTTTTCATTAGACTTGGCGTAAGAAAACCTTAATTCGGCCCTTTGAGCTCATTTTAGAATGGAATGCACACGGAAAAAACAGCTTAAAAATGGCCGAATTCGGCTGAGGATGAACTAATCGATCGATTTACAGTAATTTGTGGATAGCAATAAATTTTTTGAACCCTTTGTGTTGTAAAATTATGTAAATTGGTTGAAAATTTTAATGAACATTTTTCAATGAGCATGTTTGTACAATTGGGCCTATTCAAAAGTATTCGGGGGTTCCTAAGCAAACCTACAAAGTGCAGAGGCATTGAGCAAGTCATATAAATGGAAGTGTCGATAACAGATGATCCACTAAAATATTGGGCTGGAAACCATGTAAATGTATGGATTGTTGAATCTCAACTTCTCGAGATTCCTGGATACCATAGAAAAACTTATGGATACAAATGGAGCCCATGATCGAATTGAATAGATATCTATGGAGGATCTAAAACAGTGATGACGAACCTATGATCCGCGGGTTAGACACTGACCCACGCTGATTGTTTAAATGACCTACGCGTTGATTTTTATAAACTTATTTTTATATTCTCCAATATCAAGCATCAGCTGGGCTTTTGCTAGCGGACATTGCGGGACGAAGTGGTATAAGAAACAGTCGTGGGTCTATTAGCTCTCAATTGAACAGTGGACATAATGTAGTTCAAGTCTAGATAACACTTAAGTCTTTTTATAAATCATAATTATTAGATTCAGTGAAATGCGGTCATCGGTATGAAATGTAAGGTCTTTTAATTATTATCACTAATTACCTATATAAGGCTGATCGTATAGAAAATCTAATTCTATTTATTTGAACTTGTATTTGTTTACCTTTGTTTTTATTAAATTATTAATCTTTATTAAAGGGGATGTTAAGCGTTTATAAATTCAAAATAACTAAATTCAGCTCATATTAGTTTTATAATTAATAGTAACTTCTTACAATTTTATTTACTATTTTTTAACTATGGAAGCGTTGTCATGATTGAATAAAATATTGCTTTACTTTACACCTTTCAATTAATTAATTGTAACTATGTTTGTCAAACTAACTTAATGTTTAATTAAATCTAGCTGTTTTTAAATGGATCTTCAATTTATTTTTATCGAGTACCGTGAAGGCTTTCTCTTCACTACCGTGGAGTAGAACCCCTTGTGCGCGGCCCTATTTTACGGGATGTGACAGTATCAGTAACGTGTGTATGACGTATATGGTCGTAAATCGTCATGTTTTGTCCTTTTGTCGCAAAGCATGTATGACTCATGACAGTTAGTCATAAACTTGACGTGCATAGGTATTCGTTGCATCGTACTAGCCTTGTCGTACCCATCTAGAAGTGTTTAATACATCAACATTAGTTTATTCAAATACTGAGTCGACGGGCATGGTGTTACCTGGTGTGGTAATTCATGATTGATATCACCCTATTTATAAAAAAAATTTGATGTCGACCTTTATTTTTTGCTCTTCACTAGCAAAAGTAAAAGCTGTAAAACAAAAAGGAAACGTAAACTTTTTAAAGAATTTTAAGAGTGAGAACCAAAAAAAAAGTAGCTGTTAACCATCCTCCCCTCCTCCTTTCCAAGTGACGCCATGACTTAGTGACTCACGAGCTAGTATTAAAAAAATAATGAACAAAATTTGACCCACTTCTCAAAAAGTTGGCCAGCACTGATCTAAGAAATGCATACAGGTTGATGACACATAATTACGTTCCTTGTTTGTTTTTGTTCATTGTATGTTTTTATTTCTTTTTTTCTTTATTCTAATTTTAAAGATAAATTTTTAAATAAAATGATAGATTTTTAAATAGAATGTTAAATCATTTATCATCAACACTTTGGAATTTTTTATATGCCGTGTGAGTTGAAAACTATCCAAATTAACGTTTTATCACACTTCTTCGTTTTTGACGGAACAATTTCAACATTATTAATCATAAGAATCGGTAGAGGAGTACGATAGGGTGATATTATGTCACCCAAACTGTTTATCACCGTTCTGGAATACGCCTTCGGGATGCTTGAATGGAGCGGAAAGGGTTTAAATA
>WYDF02058787.1:0-11832 GCA_009867245.2 Adranes taylori
ACTTTAAATTTATTATTTTCGTAACTTTTTAAAATATGTTCATATAAAGAGTAAACTGTAAAGACACAAACGCTTTGTCTTCCCAAATATTTGTGTTGCACAACTCATAATCACGAAGACAAGAAAGTCAACGGTTAATTTGTTTAATTTTATTAAGTGAAAATAAAATATATTTTTAAATTTACTAGTGTTAAAATTAATCCCGGGAATTGACTTTTTTTCTCGGGAAATCTCGAATAGATATTTTTGGGGATTTCCCGGGAAATCGAGAATGGGAAATCCCGGGAGAGAAACCCTAATTCACAAGGTCTATACGTCCTAAATTTCTGGTGTCTTTTATAAGTATTGCCTGTTCGATCGTTCTAATCTCAAACTTAACAGGAATGTGTACAAATCTCTATGTTACAATACGAATGATTAAAGTTATATCGTTTAGGTTCAATTTATACAAAGGCAATATAAAATCTGGATAAAAAAGTCTCACGAGAATATAAATTTTATAAAAGTCTAAGTGCACCATTTTTTCCAAAGAAAATGAAACGCCATTTAAAGAAAAGTTGACCGCCGAAAAGTTGACCGCACATATTTCTAAAATCACTAAAATTACCTAAAACATAATCTGAATGCTGTGCAATATAAAACTTTTAGAAAGAAACAACGTTTGTTCTTGTTTATAGAATTTTAACGCTAGAAACTTATTGTATAATAGATCGTAACATAAATTTATCAAATGAAATCCACCCACACTCATATTACTATGTGTGTTTATTGGCACGCACAGGTTGTTGGATATAGGCCAAAAGAAATTAAAGATTTCTAAATATTTATAAGTGTTTCCTGTTACTTTTCTTTTAGATTTGAACGTTTTATACGATTATTAGACGACACTAATATAAACAGGTATTTTTGCCACGAATGTCAATGTCATGACCACAAGAGTCTCGTCTAGAGCTAAACTGAGAAAGTAAAACCATGTGAAAGTGACATTTGGCTACACACGACGTAAAAAGTTTCATACTTGAAATAAAATCAACGTTAAAAGATTTTGATATACCAACAACTCCCAATTTGATAGCGAAGGTTGGAACTGTACGAAAAACTATTTGCATTCGGATTAAAGTTCCAGAAGTTGTGTTCCTCTTTCTTGCCTAATAACACAGGCCTGCATTTATTCGGTTGTACTTTTGACCGCGGAGGATTCGTACCAACGGTTGCGCCAACATTGACAGCCACCTGAGAAAATAGGTCACAAAATTCGTGTAGAAAAAATAGACGGTACATATGTTATGTATTGATTTTAGAAAAAAATTGATTCAAATAAAATCAAAAGAAGTCTATCCATGCTATACAACAGAATTTATTTGAATCTCCTGAGATATAATATTCAAAGTTTTTTTAAATTTAAATTGACCCTATCGTGTTATCTTGAAGATAAAGGAATAGCCAAGTTAGTTACATACATATTATAAAGTACTCTGTTTGTGTTAAAGTTCACTATTTTAGTGTAAAAACTGAATTTTTGAGCAAATTAAAAATCGTCAATTATCGGCATCTTAGTTAGATCTAGAAAGGAATATAAACATACTGTTCGAAAATTTTTCTTAAATCGAAAATGTTTCATAATGTAAGTTTTCTAATTAATCTATAATTAAGCAAAATTTATGTAAGCAAAATTTGTAACTTTAATTTACATTTACCCCATGTGAATAATGCCCATGTCGATCTTCTTCTGATTCACTCTCGTTTCTTTTAATCTTCTTCGTCATCATGCATTGATCTAAATCCAATAGGTATGCTCCGTCTTCGTCGGGGGGATTAAGAATATCTACGCCCATTGTCATTGCTAATGGCAGGGATGATGTGGCGACAATTTGCCGATTCGATATTTTCGAGAACGTCGTTGAGTGTTTTCGCTTATTTTCGATCGAAAGCTTGAGTCCGGCCTTAATGAGTTGCGAACACGTTTGCTGGATACTTATCGGTCGCATGGGTCCAGTAGGTAATGCGGCTACACCAAAAGCCGCCGTCGGTGATGCATGATTCGAGGAACTATTCGAATCACTGCTGCCGAGAGGAGTTACGACTTCTCCACCTCCAAACTGATAGGCGTCCATAGGATTTGTCATCGCTATCAGAGAGTTTAATATCTCAGGTGTACGAGGTGTTGCACTGTTTTCCGTAACAGAAAGAAGGTTAGACACGGCGTTCGCCGCGGAAGTAGCTAGGTTTACGTTTAAGTTGTACATTTTTATCACTTTTAATTTGATTTATATATATTAAACTACTAACTATGGTAACAATTACATAAATAACTATAGATCACAATATTTATTACTTGGTATGTAAGTAAAATATTATAGCAATTGTCTATAAAGCCAATAGTTTGTGCAATAAATCAAAAGGTAATTTTTGTTCGGAATTATGTTGCTCACTGTATCTTAATTAACGACTTAACTTAGGCAGTGGTCATCTATTATAAAAGTTTTCAGTTTTTCTTGAGAACCTTTCGACTTGGAACAATGTAGGCATCAGTGATGAGTATCTGAAACAAAAGAAAATATAACTTATATAACCAGTTATGTATTGCTAAAGCAAATAAAAATGTTGTCTAGGAAATTAGCGTGAATCAACACAATCGTGAATTTGTTATTGCAGAAAAAAATTATTATACCATTTTGGATATAAATACCTCATTTACTAAAAAATTGGGAAATAGGAGATAAAATAATTCTATTCCAAACTTATCTACCACTGGAAGTCACAGGTTTTTAATGTAATTAGTTTTGACGAACTTTCTTTTATTTCTGAAGAAAACACGAGTGTTTAATGCACATTCGATGTGAGATTTCTATTGGCTAAGTTTTGTAAATTATCTCGTATATTAACGGGCGTTAAAAAGTAACAATTTTACGGACCGTTCGTTTTCTATAGGATAAAGTGCGAATTAAAGAAAATAGTAGTGTTCATCCTAGAGGAATTCTTCAAGGAAGATGAAAATATATATAGAGCCCTATCAGAAGATATTGGAGCAATATGCATAACTATAAGATAACATATAGTAGAAGAACTGCACACAGTGCCGGATTAAAACAGGGCGGGGCCTGTAGCAAATGTGAACAAAAGGCACTTGATCCGCTTTAGGTATTAAAGTTTAATATATAAAACAACACAGCACAATTACAAAAAAAAGCTTTCGTGACAAAATAAACTCAGTAAACTTTACAAACTCGTTGCCCAGATTGTGTTCACGTCGTCTGGGTAAGCACTGATGGTAATTGGAATTCTTTTCCAGATCTCTTCTGTCGTTAAAGATTTTAATTTCCAAAATATTCCAAATACACCTGTCACTTGATGGTACGCTTCCATGCGCTCAGCTAATGCAGACAGTACATTATCAATTATGACAAAAACACCTGAATTTCAAAATGTTCAAGTGTTTGATTTTTTATAACTTCATAGAGTGTGGTAGACTAGCTAAAATGGTAGTACTATAAATTTCGCTTGAAGTCAACTGCTGATATTTTCCACAGCCTTGCCTTTTTACGACCCTCTACCTTTTGATCCTTGTTATTTCATCAAAAACTTGGACAAAATCAAACGGACAGACCAGTTTCCGATAATCTTTTCGCAAATTGGAGTTTTCGTACTAATATCTTTTAATGTTTTCGGTAAAAGAATTAAATACACATGCAACGTAACTAGCTGGCTGATATCATTTTGGACACACGCAAGTTGAAACGGAAACTGGCTGCATTCCTTTGCATGTCATTTTCGAATGTCAAGTAACAGTTGGGGCTTTGGCTAGTGGACATTCCTGAACGAAATAATATAAGGAGTAGTCACGGGCCTATTAGAATTCAATGACAGTTAGAAGCTTCTTGAGATAGTTCGCATAGGCACGGCGTCTCAAAAGGCGCGTGGCCCGTAGCATGTGGTAACTCTTGCTACGTGGATAATCTGACACTGATTACATAAGGAGCTTTAAGCGCCCAAAAGAGAAAGCATAATGAGCGGAGGCATAATGAAGGCATAGAACAACCTACAATTTGCAATAGAACAACTTGCAACATTTTCAGAACAATGTTTTACAAAAATGACAGTCTAAGCATGTTATCGGATAACAATATCACATGTAAATGAATCCAATTAATTAATTAATTAACATAGTAAGTAACCCTCTAGTATATTATAAATTGATTAATCAAATTTAATTCAATAATATAAAATTTAATGAACGAAAGAAAAATCCTGTTGTTTAGATCCAATGAGTGGAAAGGATTTAATACGTGACAGCAAACATTGAACACTTGCGTTCAAAACTTATTCGCGGGAAAGAAATATGCATGCTACAGCCTTGTACGCGAAGAGTCGCGAAATAGCTAGCAAGCACACATGCATATACACCAGAGTGTATCAAGTAAATTGAACTTCAATAAGCGCTAATCTTACACACAGATGCATTTGTATGTTATTTCGATTTCGAGGAAACTTACTGAAAACCGCGAATTTAACATTTCCGTATACATGAGTTGTTCTCATTGAACACTTACATATTTACAGGGGCAGCTTTTCGCTTGTAATTTATTCTGATGAGAGGAACAACCTACGTTTTGTAGATTTTCGGCAGCAAAGCTAAGCAATTTTGATTGTTAAAATTTCTAATAAATCAAAAATGCTCTTCTATTGGTCGCTGATCAAACCTGCATAAGATTTTCAGCAGAACTTTTCTTCAAGTCATACCCAGCAAGCCGGCGAGCCATGAAAAGTACCACGGTCCAGCGAACCTGCCAGAAGTGTCTTCTTGCCAGCTAATTTCATATAAAAGGACCCACTAAAGCCAGCGTGCACCAGATGCGTTTTCGGTCTTGTGGCCAGTTACCTTCGATGGAGCAAACGTTTTGGTTAACATAATTCTCTTTGAATGATCATGTCTTCTTGAACAGTGAGCGAAAAATCGCAGTCTTAAATCTGATTTGCTCAAGTAAGCGCCAGCAACAAGTCACTTAATAGTCACTTATTTTATTTAAATTAAAAATACTTCAGTCGGTAGTAAAATTCTATAATCATCAGGTTAGGTATATATTGAATACTGAGCTGATTAATTTACTAGATCAGCTCTTGATCAACCTTTGAAAGATCAAAGAATCTCAAAACCGAAAAGAACAGAGCGGTTAAAAAATCTCAGTGGAAATTTTGTTATTTAAATATGTAAACGTATTTTTATTATTTTCTCAAATAATATTAAAATTAAATATGTAGATTGTAGGGTATATTACGTATGGTCATAACTTAATTGAATTTATGTATACTAAACAATAAAATGTGAATCTAAAAACAAAAAACAAATTAAGAGATTTTTACAAACGATCATTTGATTAATTTCTAACAACATGTTCATTAATAAATTGATGTATAGGAATAAATTATATACTATGTGCTGGAAAGTTGTATCTATTCCAACATATAAATGTGTTGGTCTGAAACCAAACAATTATATCAACTTATACGGGCGAGCCTTGTTTATATAATTAAACCAATTAAGACCAATTAATATATCATTAAGTTGGCTAATTAGTAAAACATTTTATTCGGATATTAGACTCATCTGTCTCGAATGTTTATAAAATATCATTTTAATCAATTTTCATAGATGTAAATGAATGTGCGTAAATGTAGATGCATTTATTAAGAAATAAAAAGAAATAAATAAAAAATAAGCTTGTTAGATACGTTATAGAAATGTATAATGTTGTAAGCACCAGGAAACTTCTTACTGGTCTGAAAAAGGGGATAACTAGGGAGTGAGGTAAGTAAAACTTTCACATTCAAACAAGTGTGAAATTCACATTCATAGGCATAACAAATAATTCTTACACAACATAGTTCTTATAGACGATAGATAAATAAAACTAACAACCTTACATAACATTAAAAGACCTTCATTTGTACAATTTCAACAGTGGAATGTGGATTCATAATAACACCAATCGGAACATGAATCCGAGCGATGCAAATAATAATTCTGTACTAATTTCGAATCCATTGTATTAAATTATACACTATTCTAAGTCGTACTAATTAAATTTATTCATTGCTTAAGTGTACTATATACAATTTTTTCTATAATATGTTGTAGAAAAATATTCCTTTGCGATTCTCTTTAAAACAATACCAAGATGAGGAGTCCAACTGTAATAGATCCGAAGATATAGCTCCCAAGTAACTGAAAAATTCTCCATGATTCATCTATATAACATATACAAACACGTATAATGGTTAAACAATAGTCAATGCGAGCAAACTTATAAAACATTTACATACTGTAAGGCCAAATGATATTAGACGTATTCACTTATTGGGATTCTAATGTAAAGATCTTATAATATTTCACAGAATTTTTTACGTGAAATAGTTTTATGGTCCCTCCTTATGTTAGAAAGAGATTATTGAAAAATAATTGATGTGATAGACCTTTAATAAGTAAAAGTAAGATGCAATAAACTTCTTCTCAAAGCCGACGACACAAAGTGGCGTAACAATAGACCGAGAATATGAAAGGTACAAATTCAGTGGACCAAAGGTTAGAATTTTATTAAAAGTTGTGAAGATGAAACAAGAAAGTTAGTCTAAAGTACTAGTATTATCTTTCGTTCATTTTTTTGTCTTTTAAGTACTATGGCAGATGTGCAAATGTGAGTTGATCCTTATTTTATTATATATTTTGGTTCAAGTACTGAAACTTGAGTTCATTGAATTTATTCTAAGTAAATATATTAATTTCACAAACTTTTATTGAGATGTTGATTACAAGTTTTTATATTTACCTTACTATTGAAAACAAAGTTCACAGGTAGCGTATTAAAATTTATGATAGTTCAATTCATTAGAATCGCATTATATAACAAATTAGAAATGCAGTCAACTAATTCTTTATTAAATGTTCTCTAATTATTATTAGCAATTAAATGTTGCTTGGTCATTAGTTATTTCACTTATTTTCGATTGGGAGGGAAACTATGTTGTATCAATATTTATGTAATTCAAATAAACCTTAATTAATATTGGTTTCATTATTTACCAAAATTCACCAACCCCTTTTAATTGATTGGAAAATAAATTACTTGTTGATTAATAGAACCTTTTAAAATCTTGATTCGTTTTATTTGATTCATGTTTGATAAATTCATGGTGCTAAGTCGAATGTTCAATCAGGCAAAGTGCCATAATTTATTGTGTATTTAAAAAGTGCATTTGACTGGAAATAGAATTTAATTATCCTGTGAAAACTAACTCAATTCCTTGTCACAATTTTAAATGTGACAATCTATGAGATCTAACAACTGATATTATTGCAACTTAGAAAATATTATTGTGAGCTCAATGTTATAATTTTGGGAGCGACTCAAATTGATTACAAATATATTGGACTCAAACATTTCCATTCAATATTTAGTAGTTTAGTAAGAAATGATGATTCGGGCTTGATTAACCTTCTCCTCCGTATTTTAAATCCGCCACTGAATAGTATTTTAAAAATGACATTTAAATTAATGTTTGAATACAAATAATGCTTACTTTTTCAATTTTGTTAATCAGAAAGCATATTAATGACGGCCAAGTAATAAATACAAGAGCCTCCGATTGCTATATCTATACATTTCTATGCTGACCGGTTGTTACCTTTGTCGCTCTAGGTGTTTTTACCGCTCAATTTTTATACTCTATCCCTCGATGCAGTCAAGACGATGGGTTAAGTGCGTTAACCACATCAAGTACTATTCTTGTAAAATACGTAATTATGTTATTAAATACCATACAGCTTTTATTTTATTCTGGTTGTAATATCTAATGCTTTTGCATAAAATTCAGAGGTGAGAAAGAATGTGGCTGATCTCTATTATTCTTATTAAGTATAGAAATTTAGATCTAGAGGTAAACACATAAATATACGCAATAATGGTGTAATATAGTGAGGTTTATAGTTATTGATATTTATAATACGTAGATATGACTCGACTCATAATGTTAATTGACAGGCGATGATAGTTGAAGTTAATTATAATTAAAAATTGTTAGGCTATTCCATTCCATTAATAAAATGTAAGGAAGTACAAACTAGCGAACTAGAGATAATTTGATTTTTGTTATTATTTGTTCTCCTAATTCGGACGTGACTTCAATTGAAACTCATCAATATGATCAAGTTCAAAGTAGCGTATGCGTGTCAATGTCGCATCTTCTTATTCGGACGTCGGTAGAGTTAAATGGTCAAATGGTGGATTGCAAGCGGAGATTGTGTACGTCGTTCCAGCCAGTTAGCGGATACGAAATACGTAGTTGATGATATGAGATGAATTGATGAAAGAGATGATGTTATATAAGCTATAACATGAGTTGTCGAAGATATGATATATGTTTTAGAAGATATTAAATACGTTGTAGAATACGCAAAGTGGGTGATGAGATGACTCTTTTTAGTCGCTGTCCACGGAAATGTAGCGGTGATGATCCTCACGAGTCAGCCTTTGCTTGGAGTTGGTGATAGTGCCTAGAGCTGTGGGCCGAATCGGCGAACCGGGGGCGATGATGACTCTTCCTGCTGTATTGCTGGAGTAGGCACATCTACTGACATGCGCAGAGTTCGCGGGCAATGCAGTTTATTGGACCTCTCTGGAGTTGTCTCTCGGTCATCCTCGTTGGGTCGGTGGCTCGGAGTGGGTGGTAGCGGCACGTCGCCTGAAACTATGGACGGAATCGGCGAGCCGGGGGCGATGGTGACTCTTCCTGCTGTTTTGCTGGTGTTGTTGGAGTAGGCACATCTACTAACATGCGCGGAGTTCGCTGGCAATGCAACTTATTGGACCTCTCCGGAGTTGTCTCTCGGTCATCTGGTTGGTTTGGTGTGCTTGACGTTTGACCTCTAATTTCCTCTAACGCTTCTCGTTTTCGCATTGACGAAATAGTTGACAAGGAAGGGTTATGAAATATTTATGAATTAACGAATTGAAAGACAAATCCAAGAGATGAAAGCTTCAGCCGAAATAATAATATAATATACTTAACCTATTGATCGTAAAATTTACTACTGATTTGGTTTACTAATTGTTTAATTTAAATAAATAAAGTGGTGCTTAATTCGAGCAAACCAACTTCAAGACCGCGAATTGGCCCACAGAATAAGAAATAGATCTGCTCATTTAATGTGAATTATGCCAGCCGAGATATGCGAATTTGCTCACTCAGAAACGACCAACACAAGACCCAAAACGCGTCGGGGTAACGCTGGACTGAGTATGCCCTTTTAAATGCAAATATCTGGCAGAGAGCCTCTTCTGACGTGTCGCATGTGGCCAGCGGCACGCTGTGTAAAATTCTTAAGAACTTCGACCAATAGGAAAACATCTTTGATCCGTTTTCTGTCGAAATAATACGGAATAGATAAGCTGTCCAACCAATCAGAGCGGAATTATTAAATTGATGATTTTTACGGGAGTATTTAATCGAAGGCCGAAAATAATGAACAAATGCACCTGCATGCAACATTAGTGCCACGATGTCCCATCGTACCACAACTAATGACTTTTCTCTCGTATGCGTTCATGGATAACGGACTTGCAGGTGTGCGGTGTTCGTTTTCCGCGTATTAATCTCTTTCCACTACATTTGTGTTAAATATCTACGTTTCTCTCTAGTCGGTTAAATTTTTATTTAGCGCATTTATATATTATATCCGAATTGAATTAAATTTGAATAAGAAATTTATATTATTTAGAGGATTACTTATTACATTAATAATTTATATGGAATTTCTTATAGAGATATTTTAGTATTAATAGAAGTAACACTACACTCGAAATAATTATTGAGCTCATTGAATGATTATATACCAAATTACTACTGAATCAAAATTCGTAGATGGGACACGGGCGAATGCATTTCGAAGAAAAAAATGTTTTATCAAATTTAGATAGAAAAAAGACAAACATAAATAAAACAAAAACTATGTTAAATATAGAAATATAACAAAAAAATTGTGTTCATAGATAATTTATGATGGAAATAAAAGGTAGCGGCCTACCTTCGCCCAGCCTTGATCGTGTTAACCACTTTTTGTTTTACGTTCCTACAGCTCCATATGTATCCGTTACATGTTTTTCAAATGAAAATCTGAGTAGCACGTATTCAATTACAATTTTCTATTTATTTTGTTAGGTTTGGTCTTTATATAATTTTACATAGTAATTCATCCTTTTAAAAAAACAAGTTAATACTGCAACCTATTTTAAAAACCTATAAAAATTAAATTACCCACAATGAATGTAGAATCGTAAAATTAATAACCATAAACACTTGTTTGTTATATGCTTTATAATATTCATAAATACTCCTTTGTTTCTTTTTTACAGCGAATATATATTTCATAAAGACATTCGGCGTATATATTTGTTGATAAATACAAGTCAACTAGTACTTAATAGACTAGGAATTCCAAAACAAAAAAAAAACAACGCATAATGACTCCATGAAATCGACTGAATTTTAGTGATCAACGACTCAAGTTAGGAGTATTATATTGAATCAAGTAATTAAATCTCAATTACTATCTTGTATCTTGGTCTTGTAATATTAATTTAATCAGATAATATTAAGGCTTCTTAGATTAACAATTTATTGTATCGGCTTCAAAAATTAAACGTCTCGATGCTAATTTGCCGGGTATTTAATGAAAATGAATATTTAATATTATTTCATTACCTATTCATACTAATTGATGAGAAATAACACGAAATATTTTAGTCCTCATCAAAAAGACTTACCTTGAGCATTGATACGCCAAATTTCTTGGAGACACTTAGTAAAATACTGATATATGAAGCCAATTTATTGTTTCAATCAAATGAAAATTGATGTCCAATGTCGATGTCGATATCGCAATGTTGATGTTGAATGAGTGAATCGATGTCGACATCGGAAGCCGATTTCGATGTCATTTTTGATCCTTCCGATGGTCCGAGAATTAGTAGAGGAATTGACAGGTGGCAATGATACGTAGAATTCCAGAGGAACAATCGTTCTCCGTATTATGAAGGAAATCCGGCGTAATCTTATCGGAATATACATATATATATATATATATATATATATATATATATATATATATTACTTACAACTGCTGGAGAAAATTGAGTTCACTCTTGATTGCCTCCAAATAATAGAATCATGACTTGACCCAGGACAATTAGAATTAATGTTTAAAAGTTTTAAATAACTGTCACAGATAATGTGTATATTGAGAGACTGGAAACCCTTTCATTCACAAAATAATGTTCTTCCTGAACAGATTTAAGGATTGCAATGCGAATACCATTCACTGCTCCGATGCCATCTGGAAAGCGAAACTTGTTCATAAAACCTGCTTGAACTTTATGAAATTTTCTTCTAGTATTAAGTTATTTGCAAGAAATGTGTCAATAAATAGCTCCAGTGACTTGATGAATTGATCTAAAAGCAAAATCATTTTATTATATATGTGATGGTTTTATTTTTTCTAACTTACTTTTATACCGAACTTTAACTTAATCCCAAAAGATAATCTTCACACTTCGTTGGTAACAATATATACTTCGTTGGTAACAACCAGTGGCATAAACGCGAGTACTGTAAATATCTTTGTTTCTACCGACAAACCTGAAACGCATCTTCACCTATTTAAGTGAGGCGTACGTCATTCTATTAAACTAGATGATAACCCGTTGTAAAACGACTATAAGTATAATGCATGGACTAAACCCGATATATATTATTTACCGTTAATTTATTATGGAGCACCTA
>WYDF02058798.1:0-39575 GCA_009867245.2 Adranes taylori
AGTTGAATATGTTTAAACAATGTGTCGAAACACTGTGTCACTGTGTGATATTATTTCCGTGTTTCGACAAATGTGTCGAAACACGGAAATAATATCACACATATCTAAACAAATGCAGTATGGCCTAGAAAAGCAATCATCAAATACTTTCACCGACAAAGCTTTGTCCACATGCCGCTGGCTATATGAGATGCGACGGCCGGCTTTTGTGTATGAACGTGTAAGTGCATTTATATTCTCGCATTTTCAATATTCGTGACGACATTTCTTATTTTTTATCATTTGAAATTTTGCGATTTTAACGTTTTCCTTTGGCGGTGCCGATTTTTTTTCTGAAAACGTAACGATTGTTCCACCACCTAATTTCTAACAAACCGTTAAGATTTTCATTTTTTGTGCTTTCGGCTGATCTCCAATTGGATATTAGAGTACCGTATTTTAGCAGAAGGTGTTTCAATAGAATGCTTCTAAGATTTTGGTAGAGCAGGATTGATACTACCACCGCTTATACATACCACTACTTACATTTTCTGAGATAACCATCACAAAAGCAATCAACTTTAATCCTTAAGCATTTTAACATAACAGGAAGAAATTTTTGATTAGTCGAAAGTACAACCTTTCTAAAAATGTTGTAGCAGAAGTTTCTTTCAAGCTCCGCCATATTTCGGTTCGACGGAAACCGTCGAACGCGACCGGCCCCAGCAACACTCCAGAAGCAGTTTCTTCCTAAAAAATTCGCATAAAAGGAGCCATTCACGCTAGTTCCTGTTGAGTAAGAAATCGCACACCTTAACTAGCCGAATTCTCCATTAGATACCCAACTTATTGTTTTAGGGTGAGAAATCGCACTTTTGAATCTGATTGGCATCTATAGTAAGCGTCACCATCGAGATCACTTATTATTACTATTATTTAAACTAAATTAAATGCATCTACAGTTGTCATCAAAAATTCTATAATCATATACTCCATTCATAATTTTTTGCTGAATTTTTCACTCCCCCTAGCACCTTCATCATATTCTAATTTTTAATTTCTTTGTTTATCTCACTCATAACAATATTTCACACATCCATCCTTTCACACATCACACACACATCCTAACAATATTTCTACTTTCTTCAATGAAAAAAGCAGGAGGCCAGGAGCAAAAGAAGCGGGATGCCAAGCGTCTGGAGTATCAATTGAGCCGAGACGAATGTAACAGGATACTCGAAAGACCGATCAAACTGCGCCGTCCACGCACACCATGAGTGTTAGTAGACATACCTGCATCAGTCACTACACCGAAGTAGCAGGAAGAACGAACGACAACCCCATGGCTCATCGTTACCTCCTACAGCTCCAGGTGATGTGCCATTACCTCCCACGCCCTGGTGACTCTACACGTAACACGAGAAGAGCATCACTGCCGTGAAGAATATCTGCGTTAAAATTTCGTCAATCATTCACTTAACTCCGCCAACGTTATAAAAAAAAAATAAGCCTCATCACAATCAGAAGAACGTAATAATTACCAAAAATCAAATTATCTTTAGTTCGATATTTTTATTTGCTATTTTGTTAATGGAATGGAATCATCATAAGAATTTTTACAAGCTACATATTGCCAGTTAATTAAAACCGCGAGTAGAAGCATACATTTCAAGTTCTAAATATTAGAGAACAATAAACCAAACTATTTAAACTTGTTATTGCCTTTTTGTGTTTATCATATAAGAATTTAAGTACTCTATTATTACAATTAAGATAATCGAATTCTAACCCAATTAAGATGTATACTCTCATGCAAGAGCATTTTTATGTTGCAAAATAAAGAGAAAAAAATATCAAAAGCAGTATAATAGTTAAAAAGAAAACAAATTACTATCCTGCTTTGATTAGAACAATTCTGTTGTTACAGAATTGTTAACATTAGATTGTTAACTAATGTTTTATTGTTCATTGAAATGTGTCTAGAAGTTTATGGAATTTGTTTCAATTTCGTAAAAACTTTACAATGCTTATTTATAATCTGATAAAATGTTTTTTTTAATATATAAAGGTTCGTCGTATACGTTCGACTGCTTTAACGGAAACCTGTAAACCTCAACCGCTTCCACCCGTTCTCTCACTCCATCCTAACAGTGTAGAAGTGGTTGATGCGGCAGGAAATGTTACGAGTGATGCAAAAAATCCTCTTCCACCGCCAAGTACAACACTCGTACGCAATCCGCATCATGTTAATCTTTGTTCCGGATATTATGGTTCGGAAATTGTATATCCCATTGCGGAACAATCAGACGAACATCAGACATCATCACATGGACCTGATACGGATTTGGATGATGGAGATGAGGATGATGATGAAGATGATGATTCGCTTACACATAATTCTGAATCGGATTATGGGGAAAACAATCAGGTTAGCTTTTTATTGATGATTCTGAGACAAATGAATTTTTTTATTTATATTGTTTGGTAATGTGATAAACGGGATAATAATTGATTTGTTTGATGTGACCAGGACGATTGATAGTAAAGGTTTGAATTTTTTTTGTGAATTGTAGTTTTATTTGGCTGTATAGATTAAAAAATTTTAGCGTATCAGTTTGTAGTTGAATTCTGGGAAATGTTTGTATGGAATAGGAGATAAAAACTGAATTTGGCGAGCTCAGACAACTGCGCTCAATATCAGACCTAGAATTGATTTTATATGAAGTGGGGGAGCGGCAGGGAAACAATAAGTGGCGTTAGGAATTTATGAAATAGAAGTAATAGGAAAAAATGGGAGTAATGAAGAGTAAAGAAAATATGGGTGTAGATGATGTGGAATAAATAAGTCAAGAGGAGATGCTAGAAAAGATAAGCATGTAAGTAGGGAATGTGAGTGGATTTAATGAAATACTTGCGGAGGTATGGTGATCTGTGAATGATAAATTGGATAACTGGTTTCACAAAGCAAATGATGAATGGATCAGAAAAAGAAAGATTGATATTGAATAGATTCATGGCAAAATTGTACAGGTATACAAGAGCGGGTAGTATACAATGGATGTGTACGGGAAGACAATTTATTCGTATATCATTGTATACAATGGTCAAGTAAAGAGAGTAAATGTTTACATACAATGTATGAAATTGATAGTGTAAAGGGCGGTGTACAATGGATATGAAAATTACTAATTACTAAAGGAGGATTACTAATCACAAATGAATTGTATAGTGTTTGCGAGTGTATTATGAGTGGTATAAACTCCAATTTGGAAGGGTCCAAAATATTTTCTTACCAATGTATGCACGTGGAATGGGTATTGGATTCCCTAACTAGCCATGAATACACACATACCAGAACTGATAAATGGAAAACAGGCTCCTCTTTGCCGGATCAATCCCTTCAAATTAAATATTGAACAATTAAGTATGAGTCGTATACGAGGCTGGGTGTTTAGCTGTGTCCACTAGCCGGTTGTATTCATAGGCTACTTAGTCTACTGGCATGTAGTTCTGTACCTTTATTCATATGATGTTATGTTTTGTATCTCTTATTATTTTTTTCATGAGTTGTTTAGGTTATTTTTGTAAATTTACTTATTTTTGTACTTCTATTTATAATCTGTTCTCTAGGTGTTTAACTTTTAACTTTCCAATTCGATGTTACTGATGTTTATTATATACTTATATATATTTTTATTTATTTTTTCTTCTTTCCATTGATAATACCACATATATTACATTAAACACATTGTAATGTAGTAGAGATTTTACGTAAATAAATTAAGTTAATATATACATTTCGGACTCTGAAGAGGTATTAAGAAAGGGGCAGGCAAAATGGATGTGGTTAGGCCAGAATAAGTTTCTGTATAAGGAAGTATAAATTTCGAGGACATTTATGAATGCATGGAAGTCTTTTTTTAACTGGCCTAATTTAGAGAAAATTTTGTTGGGAATAAAAGACGAAAGTAAACCAAAAATTGTTTTATCTGTTGAGTATCTTTATTTATTAGTATATGGAGTAAACAGCTCACTTTGAAATTAACATATATTTGGAAATAATTCAAATGTAACGATGGGGAATGGAACATTAGTTAAATTTTTATTCTCTGTTCCCATAGGGTAGCAGATCTCCACTATTGGTTCGTAGTCAGCACATGGACTGTACGAAATCGACGAGCCTATTAACGAAACCGATTACCAGTTCACCAAAACCAATGATGAAGCGTTATCGTTCCGAAGATCCAGATCGTGCTAGTGCTACTTCAAAGGATGCTTTATTAGATACGGAAAATTCAAATTCAAGTCCAACACCAGATATTCAAGGCACGCGCATGGATACGGATGATAGTAATAAGAAGTCTAGTGATATTTCTGGTAAGTTTTTAATGCGTTTTGTTTTCCTTGTTCGTTTTTGGACTTTATTATCATTTCTAGAATCTAATACAACTTCCGAAGATGATGATCAGAAATGGAATAATAACGATTCACGTTCATTAACGATTGTTAAACTTCAACGTGCTCAAACAAAGGAAACGGAATCCGGCCAAATAGTTTTACGACATGAGGATGAAAGAGAGGAACTATCTTCAACAAATGGAATGGCTTCCTCCGATGATGTACTTATTCGGAATGATGTTCTTCGAAGACATCGTGGGCCTTTAGTAAGGTAGAATTTATCATCGGACGTTCATCTATTTTTGCTTCTCCTTCAGATGTAATTTATTTTTAGAAGACATCAAGATATTAGACGACCATGTCGTAGAAAATCAAGTGTTGCGCTTAAACTGAAAGAGTCGGATGTATCTTCTAGTCTTGTTGAATTGGATTTGGATTGGTTATTTGATGATGAGAATGAACATCTCAGACATTGTAAAGGTTATTATGCATTATTTTCAATATTCCACATTTTTTTTTAATTGTTTGTTATGACTTTTGTAACCCAAATAGAAATATAATAGGAATTAGACATATTGGAAAATAAATACGTGCTTAGCAAAATCTACTATATTTCTCACAAATATGGAAATATTTAGCAAAAAATAAGAAAGGCATGATTAAGAATATAATTTGCATGAAACAAGGGGCCTAAGTAGACTACAAATGCGTAATGAAACTGTTTCAAATATTGGAATGTAGTGTATTAACACACAAATTGTATTATTGAGAAGAAAAATGATATTTAACTCTCAATTTAGCGAGAAGAAAGGAAAGTATTGTTAGGAACGCAATTTTGATGCTTCTGGACTTGAAAAAAGTATAAGCATGCCCAAAACATGTCAGCATGTTGAAAGTAACGCATATTAGAGGAAAAATGCATGATTCCGAAGACAAGTGCATTTTAACTTTTATATAACTGGAAAATTTTCCAAGTAAGTGAGTGAAACATTAGTAGAAAACAAAATTTGATTAACCAAGTCAAAGCACAGGTCTGATCAATACATTTCAAATGTTTAAAATAATCTACCATCTTGTAAGGAAAATTGCTTGAATTGGCCGAATGAATAAACCTTTATCATTTACTCTGAAAATCTTTAGCAAAGTGAGGAAAGCATTGTTAGTAACCAAATTTTCATTAATCTGAATTTGTAGAAGGACACTAATATGATTAAAAAACTATTTTTAGCAGCAAGTAGTAAGGAAACTATTATTAGAAATCATATTTTCATTAATTTCAAAGCATAAATGAGATGACATCATTTCTAAATATTTGAAAAAAATTTACACCTTAGATGAAAATGTTTGAAATTCGGGGCAATCCATATAAGGTCTTTAAATTTATGGATATCTGTAGGTGTAAATTTCCAATATGTAGTAAAAATGTACATCGTTTTTATTTCTTGGCTTGAAAACTCAATATCTGTCAGTATTCTGAGGATTTTCTAGACAATCCTGCCCTGCAAGATTGTCTAGAAAATATCTGAATCATTCAATTATCTTCATTAACTTTTATATGATCATTTTATTATACATTGGTACCTGAATAACTCGAATTTCAAGGGAAATGTTAAAAATTCCGAGTTATTGAGATTTCAACTTAGCGAGTATTTCGAGATGCAAAGGATTTTACGACTACAATTTTGACTTACAAAGGGCACAAGGCGTAAGTATATTTTTCGAGTTGTATAGTTATAATGAAATATCAAAGATAATTCACTAATAATAGGCGGTATATACCTACCACCAAACTCTCAGATGTATATATATGAAGACCACTGTCACTCGGTTGAGGAGATGGTCATGAATAATAGTAATTCTACATTTCTATTATTTGGCGATTACAATCTGCCGGGTATCGAGTGGTTTTATAATGCTGGTTTTTCTGGCATAAAAAATGTTGGCAATTCCACAACATCAATCAACGCGTCCTCACTTCCGGTTAGTTTCTTTTACCTCGCATTAAACCAAAGGAACTTCATACCAAACAACCGGAATGTACAATTGGACTTAACGTTCACCAACATTAAGGAAATACACCTAGAAGCAGTCGACGACTTACTTTTTCCCCAATAGTAAACATCATATAGGATATATATGTAATTTAACGATAAGTGAAATACCCAGTTTAAAATATTCCAGTCTATACCACTTTACGTGACTTTAAAAAAGCAAATTATGTGTCAATCAACAATTTTTTAGCAAATATTGACTGGTCAAGTTGTCTCAACAATGTCTGTTTGAATAATGCAGTTGAAACTTTCTATCATATTCTAAGCATAGCCATAGACTTGTTTGTACCAATTAAGAAAATCACTACTTCTAACTATGCTCCTTGGATTACTATGGGGTTGAAACAGTTAATAAATAACAAAAAACAAGCTCATAAGCAATTTAAAATCACTAACTCATTAACTGATTACAACACATTTGATCTGCGAAGTGAATGTAAACTTAAAACACAAATGCCGTATAATAATTATTTGAAACAATATGGAAATAACCTAAGCACCAAGCCGAAATTGTTTTGGAAATTTGTAAAAGAGAATCGCAAGTGAAGTCTTTACCTAACAATATATTCTATAAAAATTCGAACTCTAATAATGATATTGAAATAGCAAATCTATTTTCTCAAACATTTATTCCAGTGAAGACTGTAGTTTGCCATCGGATGTCAATAAATAACTCAGATACACCCATTAACTTCTGTAATCTTCAGATTAACTCATCGGAAATCTATGGCACGATATTAGGGTTAGATTCAAATAGTAGCGTAGGTCTCGATGCAATATCAGCTTACTTTTTAAAGCACTGTGACCAATACTTTGTTCAATAAATCTCTCTCAACAAGTGTTTTCCCGAATATTTGGAAAAACAGTTTTATAATACTTATTCATAAACAAGGTGACAGTCAAAACATCGAAATTTAGAGGGGTTCCGATGGGTTCGCAGATACCCAGGATAATGGATGCAATAGCCTTTAAATATTTAATTTGGCTAAATTAAAACAATCATAGAAAATCAACACAGTTTTACTTCCGGGAAATCCGTAGAAACTAATTTGCTTTTATTAAAAAAAAAAAAAAACATTTTAGACGCATTCGATCAAAAAAGTAGTTCATTCAGTTTATACAGATTTTCGCAAGGCCTTTGACAAAGTAAACCATGTTCTTTTAATAAATAAATTAAAAAACTTACGTATATAAGGCAATATTCTAGCCTGATTCAAGAGCTTTTTAACTGAACATAAGCAATTTGTAAAAATAGGCAATTCCATGTCCACAGCAGTACACCTAACTTCCGGGGTAGGTCAAGTGGTTCTATATTATTCTCTATATTATTCTATATTATTGTCAACATTTTTATCAACGATATAACTAGAGCTATTAAAACTTCATTTCTATTATTTGCAGACGATGTGAACATTTTTAGAACAGTAGATAATCTAAATGATAGGAACGAGCTGCAAGCAGACATTAATACATTTAATATCTGGTGTAAAGAAAACTTTCTAACTATAAATATTACAAATGTTGCGTCATGGAATTTCGGAGAACTGAAGCAAATACGCCTTAAATAATGTTAAACTTAAAAACGTAACGGGGATTCGTGACCTAGATGCTATTGATGTTATAGATCCTAAACTAATGTTTCATTTACATATCGAAAACATTAAAAACAAAAGTTTGCGAAGTTTGGGCGAAGTTCGCGAAGATTTAGTAAGCACTTTAACTCGTCGACTTACATTCACCTCTATAGCTCGTTAGTAAGACCTATCTTGGATTTTGCAAGCTGCATTTAGAATCCACATTATAAAAAACATATTAATTCGTTATTAGGTTGTATGTTTTTATATGTTGAGCTATATCGTTTGTTGCATTCAAGTTCAAAACATGTTCCTAAAAAGATTGAGATTCAAACTAGGTAAAACGAGTAACACATCTATAGAAACAATAAGAACACTAAACAACATACAAGTTCATTAGAAGCAAGAAGAAATACTGGCGACATTTGCATGTTACATAAAATCTTAAACAATAAAATTTTATGTCCAGCATTACTGGAAAATATCAATTTTAAAATCCCAAATCGGATGTTACGAAACATGCCGATATTTGTGGAACAAAATTGTAAATCGAATTACCTGTACTATCGTCCTATAAACAGATTTATGCGCTTAGCTAACTCCATCCCTAACATTGACTTGTTGAACATATCAATAGGATGCCTTGAAATGAAATTCAAACACCTGTTTGACAGTAGGTCTAGGTAGTAGGTCACTGCTGTGCTTGGCTATCTGGTACTCGTTTATAGTATATTAATTTAGTTTAGTATGCAGTAGTTGTCTATAGTAATTATAATTGCACTCGGATTCACTATCACATTACTTTACTTTACATAAATGATTTATTATATTACTACATATTGTAACTATATATTGTACATATTGTAACTATATATACATGCTATAATAATTGATGTCACATTCTTTACAACTAACTTCAATAGAATAATCTAATATATTATATGTATCATATATTGTAAATTTTTAAATGGGAAACTCGTTAATAAATTATTTGTATGTGTAGAAATTCGACTTGAGTAAATTTATTTTATTTATTTAAGTAAATTACAACACAAAAAGTTAGAAATAATCGGTAATCTTCTTATGAGTTAAGCAATTCGAAAATTGTTTAGCAATAGTTTTTTTAAGATCAAACAATGAATCGAATACGCCAATAGATATTTTACACCAAGCATTGTGCATACAATTATCTCTTTCACGAATCAATAAATAGGATGATGAATACAACAAACGACATAGCTCAGCATATAAAAACATACAACCTACCTGCATACAAACATCATACAAAATGTCGCTTAACAAAAACTCAAGATGGACCTAGTTATTTAGCTATTGTATTGTAAAATAAATTACCACTCCTATTAGAAACTTAGAGAAGTCTAGATTCAAAATTTTAGTAAAAGATTTTCTAATTAAGGAAGCATTTTACAGTTTTGAGGAATATCTAAATAACTGTATCAATGAAGTAATCGGAGCACAGAACATTTTTCTAACTTTAATTTTTTAGAACATTTTTATAATTAAGGTTAGGAAAACAGTTTGTTTTTTCATGTCAGTTATCAGTTTTCTAACAATTTCCTTACTGTACAGCGTTTTACAGGTATTATTCCTTGATCTAAAAGCTGTAGCTTCAATGTTGTATTGGGTGGTAAAATTTTAACCTTCACTGCTTTCAAAGACGGAATCATATTTTATCAATATTAATGAGCCACCCCTTAAATATCTGAACCGTGATCCACGCCTTGTTATTAGCTTTGTAGCCTAACTGCAGTGATTTACGGGCAGAAAAACAACGAGGTTTTTTTAGCCATACCAATACCTTAAGGTTTTTTAATTTCAAGTGCCTATCATATTTATTGCTTGCAATATGGTTAATTGCGCTTTCCTCCATCAAATTTTGCATTTGTAAATTGAACGTTTTTTCAGGTAGATAACATGGTTTCGTCGTTATCTTTTGCAAGATAAATTGCTGTTTGATTCATATCTTTGCAATATTTCGGCTTCGTAATTATCGTTGATAGAGTGCTTAGTGATAATCCATATTGATCTGCCTCTTTTTTTTCTTCATGCCACTTTTTGCTGCATTGGCATGTTCATGTAGAGTTAAAGTTTTCAATTTGCATTGGTACTCATGTTATAACGATGCCTGTTAACCGACTAAATAAGCACTTACTGATAATAAACTTCTTTTAAGCAATGAGCTTCGACATACTGAGTCTGCCTTTTGAACTTCGACTTATAGAATATAAATATGTATTAATAGTATCTTATATAGGGAAATAATATTTTGTTCGAGTAACAAAGTCTAAATAGTTCGAGATACCGCGTATTTAGGCCTTCAAAGGAAGGAAATGGCGTTTTTCTTCGTTTTACTGATTCTTATGACTTAACGAGGTTCGAGTTATCCAGAATCCACTGATTATTTCTGATAATTATATAATAATTATCAGAAATATGATGTATTTTAAATTAAAATTTTTAAATTACTTTTGTTTAATAGAACCAATGAAGAGGGAACGCAACGAATGGTTAACAGCAATGAGTGCAAGTACGCCAGCGTCTTTAGAACAAGACGTTAGCAAAGTTTTGGAACAGGACACGTCTTCTCCAGACGAAACACTACCTACATCACCAAACATATCCTCTCATCTCATAATATATCCATCTAAATCTCCTGAAGTCATATCATCCCTATCTAATCAAAGAACTCATCCTCCCGCTACTCTAGTCTATGTTTCCAGTATGGATACAAAAATTCCCGAACAATCAACATCTGACTCGTTAAATCTCGTGCCTCAATTAACTGATCCGACTTTAGAATCTGAATCAATCGATCGTAGAAGATCGAAGTCACCTAATAATGGTGTTACAACCACGTGGGGTGTTTTAGTTGTTAATGATACTGATGAAACTCATGATCAACAAGGTACTGGAAACATTAGTAGCTTTCATCATTCTCGGCTACAATTTAACTTAAAGAAATATTTTTAAAAACATTGTTTTATTAGGTAATAATGAACTTCCAGCAACCAAACAGCGTCATTTGGGCGCAATACCTAAACGTAGCAGTACACGTTTGACCCAAGAAACCGTCGAACAAACAACACAAACAGTGAATTTTGATTCGAAAGATGGCAATATGGAAACGGAGACTCGTTGTTGTTTAAATTATGAACGGAATCGTTGCGATGATTCTGTGCCTTATATTTCCGTTGCACTGGAACATCATCGTGAAAATCATCCTATTACAAAAGCGATGCGTAAAGTAATTACATCAATTATGATTTCTGAAGCAATTTTATTAGTTTGATTAAACAAGCAGGTAACGAAAAGCAAGTCAGAAAGATGTTGTAATCGTTCGCACGGCTCATCAGGTCAGTTATATCCGACTTCTAATGACTATACAAGCCTAACTCCATCAATAGGACGAAGTATATCCGGTGAACGTGAATGTAAATCGCATGAACTAGGTGTACAACAAGTGGGCGTTAATGATACGAATGTGGAGGGATTGGAATCAATATTTGGATGTTCAAATGTACCAGAACATCTTTTTCATCGATTTGATTTGATGCGAGCACATTTGGATGAATTGAAACGCCACCAGCGGCGTGATTGCAATGAACAAGTCGAACAGAACAAAACAACATCATCAGCATCGGGTGGGAGTAGTAGTAATGAATTAACAACGCTGTTGCCCCAATCTAGTCAAAAAAATGCTACTACAACTTCGACTCCAAATGGAGGAAGTAGTCAGCAGCAACAACAAACTGCTCCACCTTTATTACAGGTAGGTTCTTTTAAACTTTTCATGCCATTTCATAGACTTAGAAATCTAAAAAAATCAAAATACAGAGTTTTAGAAGAGGCAAAAAATAGGCCGTACTTATAAAATGAGTAATACTATATAAAAAATATTTAAAAAAAGCACACATACAGTTAGTTCGCACCTGCTTCATAGGGTATTCCCTCCGCGTCTACCAGGTCCAACTTACTTTTCACCTTACTTCTCTCATTGACACATTTGTAAATTTCTAAAAAAGCTTATGTTCTTTTAGTGCCAAGATTGTAATAGTATGTCGAAGTGTATCAAGAAGCCTTTTAAAAAGTCTTCTTTTCCACAGTAACACTGCTATCATCTGGAATGAGTGGCAGAAAGTCTGTTAGCAATTTGTCTTGTAGGCGATTTCGTTTGATTTCCATATTTAGTTTCATGCTATAGATATTTTAGTTTTTCTTTCTGTTTCATTGTTTTAGGCATTTCTAGTGCCACGTCGAAAAGTCTTGCCTGCAATGTGTCTACCTGCTCCAACAGTGCCTTCAACAGATGTCTCTACCGTTGATACGAACAACGAAGATAATGTTTCAACAACAACGATTGCCTCCTCTACAAATCTGATTCCCCCGATGAATGTGGAAATATCGCATTTGGGAGGAGGTGGTCATTCACCACAACCAATCAGACAATGTCGGTAAGGATTTTCTTTATTTAATTTCCGTATAAAATTACTTGAATCATTTAAGGGAGGAGTTTTTTGTTTTGTTTTTAGACTTAAAAGGACGCGAGTTTTGCGAAATAATCGCACGAATCAAGCACAAACCAAAACAACTCGTACAACACCGAGGAAAACAAATGTATCAAATCAAATTTCAAATTCAAGTGTAATAAACGAGGATTCCAACTCTCAATTAATCCCCTTGCGGACGATTTCTACTGCAGGAAGTGAAAATCAAATGGAGCAGTACGAGAAAGCTGGACCTGACAATTCCTTAACGTCCATGACTAATACATTTAGTCATGATGCTGGAGTACAAACGAATGTCCTGATAGATCGTAGGCATAGCGAACAATTGTGTTCGACTAATCCTATGAACTCTTCAAGTAGCGGAAGGATGCCACATAATGCACAAACTGTTATTGCTTTGCAAAAATTGGAAATGTTACAAAAGAAGATGGGTGATGGCAATTTTAGTGATTATAGTAAGTTTTTAAATATTATTTCTGAGTTTTAAATGAATTATTTCTTAAAATTTTTCTTTGCTCAAATTGTAACTTAAAATTTAACATATTTCATCTAAATATAAATTCAATTCAATCTGCAATTAAGCCTACAATTTATAACCTACAATTAAACTCCGTAATCCAAAACTAAAATACGTTACTATTTTTTGCATAATAAAACATTAAGAGGCTTAAGATGTAGTAAGAATTATTATTAACCTTTTTTCTTCACGTTTTTTTCTTCTCCCTTCTCCCTTTTTTACCTTTCCTACTTCCCTTGTCTCCCAACCCCTAACGAAACCCTTTTTCACACATCCTAACCCCATATTCTGTTCCCAACTTATTTATACTTTCCCGCATCCCCTCTTTGACCCCTCATTCCATTCACATTCATTCCACATTCTATCGTGCCACCCTATCCACTACAACAAAATTCCCCTCAGCATCCATCACATTCCCCTCGTTATCTTATTATTGTTACACATTATTCTCTCCATTACTTCTGTGTTCCTTACTCCATGTCCCATGTGCATCCTCCAATTAGCCATTAAAATCCTTTGTTCATCCATCCACAACATTCTTCTACACGCATATACCCAATGCTCACACGTTTTCTCCTCCTTCCCACATATTCTACAAATTCTTTCTACAATATTCTGGACAAATTCCTTCAACATTAAACAATTATATTTCCTATTCTATCGACTCATTCTGATTCTCTCATGCCCCTCTTGTACTTCCACATCCCTCAACTTCTGTTCTACCTATACCTCACAATTCATACCTTCCCTCATCCTATTATACCGTTCATATATTGACCATCCATGGCCTCTTATACAACCCCTTCTTCTAGTCTTGAACCATTCCCAGTTATGCCGGTGCGAATACTCCTACTGAAACAAATAACCACCAAACGCATAGCTCATAAAACAAGATCAGAACTTCTAATTATAGAGGAGTTCTCATGAATGAACAACATGAGAAACAAACAGATCAACAACCAAACGCAGCAAATTTTTCTAGAAGCCAACAACAAAACCAGATACACACGAATAATCAGAAGTAAAATATATCAGAAGTAATACGAAGAACAGCCAAAAATACAATAATAAAAAGCATTGAAAAAAAGGCATGGCTGTTCATTGAAAACGTACACCCTCAAGTAGACGAACATAAAGTAAAGCAATACATTATAAAACTAACTAATGCAAATGATATCGAGTGTACTAGATTACTGACTAACTAACTCTACAGGGGGCTGCTTTAAAATATGTGTTGATTATGTACATAACGAAACATTAATGAATCCAAACAATTGGCCAAAAAGCATCAGTGTGAGCCCATATATTTTTAGATGGGGCCGGAGGAAAACTAATGAACACTGAAGACAAAGAAAAAGAAGAAAAAATAGCCTCAAAGCATACAGTTTTGAAAATACTACATGTCAAAGTGCAATCACTAACGAATAAGACGCATGGTCTAAATATTCTTGCCAATGCAGAACAATTGAATATAGTATGTGTAACAGAACACTGGCTAACAGAAAAAAAACTATTTAATGTACACCCTATACAACTACAAACTAATAAGCAGCTATAATAGAAATCAATTTAAACGCGGAGGTGTGTGCATATTTACGGAGAATAACATTACAACACCTGAGCTAAACTTCATTAAGGATGAATCTATTGAAAAGCAATGTGAAACAACAGGAATTCTCCTACCAGACCTAAACCTAGTCATCCTAACGATATACAGATCCCCCAGTGGCGACTGCCAAACATTTTTTAATATCATGGAAAACTTGAGAAAATAGTCAACAAGTTTCAACCGGATACAAGAGTAATTTTATGTGGAGCCTACAATATTGACCTGATCAAACGCACTCAAACCAGCACAAATCTAATAAACACAATAAGCAGATTTGGGTTCCATCGGACAATCGAACAACCAACAAGCTTCCATCAAAACGCGCAAACTTGTATCGACAACATCTTCGTAAATTTCAAAGGCTATTGGGGAAATGATGTGCTAGATTACCGTATCAGTGACCACAAATTCTGAATATATCTCTAAATCAAGAAAATGAAGGATTAGAAAGGCGACAATACACAGCAAAAAACTGCGAAAAGTTTAAAAACGCTATTTGCAATGCTAGCTGGGATGATCTTTACTCACATACAACCTCAAATGCAATGTTTGAAACATTTCTCACAATTTTTTCAAATCGCCTGGACCAATCCTTCCCAATAAAAACAGTACGCAGTAACAAATGCAATAAGCCAAAAATATCGCTGGAAAAAATGGAGGAAATTCTCAGATTTATCACGAGGTTGCAAAAACAATATGGAACTAGTGAAACACAATCCATGCTAGGAGAATATAAATTAATACTTAACGGCAGCACATAATATGAGAAAAGAACACAATATAAGTACAATCCTAACATCAGATAACACAAGCAAAATAATTTGGAATCTTATCTGATCCAAATGCCATACCAATGTCCTTAGTGTACCTGGTGACTATGTTTAAGGAGTTGGCTAACTACTCTTCGCCGGGAGAGTAAAGTTTTAAGTCATCGATATAAAACAGATGACTTACACCGTGTATCCGACTACCAGGTTTTCCACATGCGGCGCAAAACCTTTCAAGCCGCGCAAAACAACGGATAGAGGAAGTAGTGAAATGCAAAACAACAAACGGCTTAGGGAGTCGCCTTGGAAAATCACCCTTTGGTAACGAACTGGGTTCGTTACATCGCTTTTCTTGTCAGCTTTAATGACAAAGCGACTTGACCATTGCGACATGATCGTTTGCGTGCAAGTCACTAATCTCTCGTGGACTTTTAAGCTCTCCAATAATTTGATAATCAAACTATGTGGAGTGGTGTCATATGCCTTCTTGTAATCGATCCAGGCCATGGACAGGTTGCGCTTGTATTGTATTGCGTCTTGAATCACGCAACGATCAATTAGAAGATTTTCTTTGCAACCAGCCAAGCCTCTCTTAGATCCATGTTGTTCGTAGATACGTCCCCAAACGGGTTGTATGGTATTTAATATTCTTTCATTTAAGATGCTAGTAAATATTTAATAGCAAGTGTTTAGGCAAGTTATGGGCCTATAATTGTTTTGATCAGATGATGATCCTTTTTTGTACAGCAGTACTATCCATCCTTCTGTAAGCCACGGTGGAATAGGCTTTTTTCTGTTGAGATACGATGTGAATCCTCTGGCCAGATGTAAACTTTCCACCAAAAATTCGTAATAGTGTCTGGCCCAGGCGCGGCGAAGGTCTTTTTGCCTTTCAAGCCTCTTAACGATTAATACCAATAATTATTAACCTGCTTTTGAGTTGAAGAACTAAATCTATTTTCTGAATATTTCAGTTTTTTTTTGGGTTTCACTGGGTTTCACTAGAAATACATCTACTTAAGCTAGATGTATTTCTTGAATAATTGTGTTTCGCTGGTGCAAGTAACCAGCGAAACGTTGTTAAGAAATATTGTTAAAGGTTTTGAATATGTTATCTATTTGCGCAGAGATCAGCCATGTTTTAGGTAACGGTTGGATTATTTTATTCAAAAATATGTACGCTGCACTTGATCCCGTAGCAAGGTGCTAATTTCTGCTTTAAGAAATATATAGACAATTTTTGTTTATTTATACTGTTTGTACGATTTTATAAATAGCTACTCAATCAAGAGTGATATCTGCAATTACATGGGATAGTCAACATCCTGCTGATGGTACAATAATCCCCAATGCTTTACGCACATTGGAAAATTTGTCACGATCTGCTAATAGTCCAAATAATCAACGAAATCGTTCTGATCCAACGACAGGTAGAATTGAACGGTTTTTTTTTTCATTTTTCTCTATAATAAATATTTGTAGGTAATAATACAACAAGTGCCATAATTGAATTTCATCATACGAATCCATCGATTATATCCTCATCTCTTTCAAATAATTGCGATCTACGAAGTACCAATAGTGATTCAACGCGTCGATTACAAATGTTGCGTTTATTAGATATGAATCGACATCAACAATTACAAATACAACAACAGCATCAAGCAAATAGAAGAAATACTTCATCGGTTAGCCGTAGAATATCTAATAACAGTACGATGTTGAATAATAATAACATTGAAGCTTCGAGTAGTTTAGAAAATGGTAAGAAATATATTTTCTTAGGTGTGATCATTTTTATTTAAATAAAAAACAGTGTAGTTTATTCTACTGTACTTAAACCCCCTCTCAAAAGAAAAAATACAATTGCGCACACAGTTTTTTTTAGTAAATTGCTCACATGAAATAGCAATTAATGCATTCACCTAGGCATTCACCATTATGATATAAGTAATACTCTGTATTGTACGATTGGTACACTGTATAGTAAACAATATGGAGAAAAATAACAAGATAGTAGATATGCAAACATTAAATGAGACCACATATTTCAAAATTGTTTTAAAATAAAAGCGATTCTGTATAAAATGGGTATATTTGTTTATGTTTAATAAAACAATTATAATATTTTTGATTGTGTCTTATTGTTAATGGACACAAAACACTCTCTGTATAATATAAATATAGAGAGCGGAACAACATAGAGATGGGTATTGGTGTAAAGAGAATCGTGAGTACTATCATAATAATAAATAATATAAAGGTTCTTTTAGTGCTGCCTATGTTCTCCAAGTATTATCAATCATTTATTTTCAACGTTAGACAACAAAAATAAAGTTGAATAATAAATAATGAATTGAATAATTATACAAAGAATAAAAAAGCCATATCTCCTCCTTATTCTCTCCTAAAAGGAAGAAGGAATCTTCCTCCTTACTTCATTTCATCTCATTAAAAGCCTTCTCTCCTCAATAATTCTTTCGATTATAGATAGATAGATAGATAGATAGATAGATAGATAGATAGATAGATAGATAGATAGATAGATAAAGAGTGAATGGTAACTCATGGTAGTAGTGCATTAGCATCCAGCTGCCTAGTCAAATTTCTAAATAAATAAAGAACTTGACAGTTTTCTACTTAAATAGTGTATATGGGATTTCCAAGTTGAGGAACTATCAATATGTATCCCTAATAATTTTACATTATCATTATTCGTTATATTATTATTAGAAGATATTACAATCTTTTGAGTTTTAGATTTATTTAAACTTAATTTTGCTGTTTGTTTGAACTGTTTGCGTTCAGTGTGATAGATATGACGCAAACACATTTAATGGGATACCCCGTATATAACAGTACTCCAACTTTTGTAGCAGGATATTATGATTCTTCGCAGTCAAGGGCTTTTCACAGATCACACAGTGTTAAAATACTATGTTTTCCTTCCTCCAGTACCACAACTACTTTTTTCACAAGATTTTCTATGGCTGTCACTGCAGACATTTTAGGTCGAAAACCATATTGACTACTACAGCTTATTTCTGTTTGATTGATAAATTAAAAAAGTCGTTCTTTAATTAAAATTTCAAATATCTTGCCAAGTATTGGAATTATACCTATTGGTCGATAGTTTGATATATCCTCCTTATCGCCCTTGTTGAATACTGGCACAATCATTGACTGCTCCTGTTATTCCTAAAAAACTCCTGCATAAATTATATAGAGCAGTAAGTGGTTCCCATATATAGTGCGCTAGGATTTTGATAAAACTTGAGTTTAAATTATAAATTTGATAATTATTTACCAAAATATTTATCATAGAATCTGCAAAAATGTCTGGTCTATTTGATACCAGTAAGTAGGAAAAGTCTATGTCCTGCATAAGTGAACGCGATTTAGAGTAATCCGTGAAAAGATGCTTCTTGTAAATTTTGGTTTCAAAATTAACATCTGTTTGTAAATAAATCCCTAGATGATCTGAGAAATGAGTGTTTATGGTTCCAGTTTTGAAATGAATACAATTTGTGAAAATGTTGTCTATAACAGAATAAGAGTTTTTTGACCATCTAGTAGGTTCAAATATTGTTTGTTTTAGACCAAATGAATTCACAGATTTCATTAAATTCCGATCACGATTGTGTATTTTCCAATAGGCTAATATTAAAATCACCCATTAAATAAATACTAAATGATTTATATATCTTTTTTGTCATAAGAAATTCTAGAACCTGTTCTAATTGATAAAGAAATGAAAAACAACTATTTTTACATGAGCGATACACAGTCAAAACGATTCTTTTTATCTTTGGAAGTTCTTTTTCTCAGGGTTCCGTCTTCATCAATGAAGGTTGGCAACAATCTCGGCGAAGATCCGACTTGCCATGATTGTTTGTCTTGGGATTGAAAGTAGTGTAGTAGTTTCCCCAGGCTTTCTACACCGCTGTACAAACGCCGTTTGTGTGGTATCCACTGAGCCGTTTGCTATCTGAGGAACGGCCAGGCAGCTCCATATGAGTCGATGCCCGTGTTCAGTTTTGAGATAGCCAGCTGCCGCCACTCAGTGCTAGTTTTGGTCCGCCCTGGGTAGTTGATTTCCCCAGTACCACCCATATCTGGGAGGCATTCCCCTATCCGCAACCTGGGGAGGCGCCCGATGGAGAACTAGCAACCCCACACGGGTTTTTGCAAAACTGGGTTGCCAACTTATAGTTGTTTAGTGAACAATTATTAATATTGTCAGCAGAAATCCAGTGTTTCGAGTTTGCTACGACACTAAAATCAGTATAGGCTAAGAACGCTGTAAGTAAATTTAATTTGTTACTCAAACACTGAATATTCAGATGGAATATATGGAAAGGAGTATTTCTAGATTTAGATGCATGATTTGTTGGACGATGTGCATGGGTGGAATGATTATCTACACTATGTGTAAAAAGTTTTTTAATCATTTGATGATATGTTGTTTATGCACAAAGATTGTGGGTATAACTGTTTAATGGTACAGTATGATTGTGTAAAAATTTCAACTACATTTATGTTAGGTTTATTATCTATATTAATATTAAGTATATTTGAGCTTAATCGCTCTAGTTGGTCTCCGCCTGGAAAAATTCATTCGGGTTTTCCCTTTTCTCATTTAAATTGCCATTGCGGAAGTAGTATCTTTTGAAGCCAATGACGCTTTGCCATAACGCCGTGTCGTACATATCTTCTTTTGATTCATAGTTTACGGCTACCCGAATATATTTGTTATGATTCTCATTGGTTGGTAACTCTTTAACTTCAAAATATTCAGCATACTGTCGTCTTTTTTGTTTCAAGTAATCTAGTATTATATTTTCTGTAGCAGTTCTTTTTACTCGATGTAGATATATCCAAATTTTACTTTTTACACAACTAAAAGATTCAGATGTAGATATTTTTTCTACTTCCTTAAAATTACTAGTATTTGCACCTGTATTGACGCTGTTTTATAAGTTTTGTCTGCTTGTGTTTGAAAACATTTCGTTTCTTGTTTGCTGAGAGTTCTTTTGTATTTTTAATCACATTCGAATATGTTTTACTTGTATGGGAGTACGTTAAGTTTTCTATAATAGAATACCTTTTATTCGTCCTCCCAAACACAATCTTACATTCCCCGCTAAACACCTTTCTTCATAATTTCCAATTAATTCCCGTATATGCATTCACCCAATGTTCCCCCATACCTATTTCCCTTTTCTCACTCCCATATCGAAATCGCGCAATTATTCTTTTCATTTTCATGTCTCATTTGATGTCATATGCTCTGGTATTTCCTTCCCATACATTATACTTAAATATTTCCTATTGTATCTACCATTCCTCAATCCGTTTCAACTTTCTGGCACCTAAATGTCCTTCAGCCTTATCCCGTCTTCATTTACATTTTCGTTCACATCACACATTATCTCGAACCATGTTTCCATCAATCGTCCTATTCTTTCATACCATTTTCACCAATCTCTCATTCTCATCCACCTTAACGTTTCTCTCATCCTAACTTCTTCATTCTTTTATTCCAAAAGTTATACTTTTCCGATTCTTGCAAAACTATCTCACGGGTTTTATTTTTCCACTTCAATTATCCTCCTCAATATTCCATATATCACCGTCCATCTCCGCTCTTTCTTTTACACACCATACTTCCGCTCCATATAACAATGTACTTAGTATACAAACTTCACTTGTGTGTTTTCTACATTTCAATCCCACATTGAATCTTACAATCCCAATTATACTTTCTGACATTCCGACTTCTTTGATCCTTTAGTGTTATCAAGTTTTATTTTTGTAACTTTTATAGAAACTAGTTATTTATATTATACTTTTTCAAGGTCAAATTACTCCAAAACGAAATTATCTGTTGTTTATAAACAATCCTGTATGGCTTGATAATTGGAGGATCTTTTTATCCAGAAATAAAAAAAATACCGGAACCGTTTCCGAGAAAAGGGGTCTGAATGTGTGCAAAACTATAAACACCTGTACATATAAAAAGTTTTTATTTTACAAAAAATTAAGTATTCGTAAAAGTTAAGCATTCGTATAATGTTTTTCTTGAATTATTATATCTGCCACTATCCCAAAGATATATTAAACAAAGTTTCAACTTTGGATGTGGCAACGTCCCATTTTATTATATATATTAAAGGACTATGAATACCGTTATATGTTGATACGTGTACAAAGTTTCAGCTGTTTATCTTGAGATAGACATTTTATAAAAGCCGCTATTTGACTCAGGAACTTCTAAAACGTGTTTCCCAATCAAAATTTCGAATGTATGGATCATGTATCTAGATATACTACGTACATATTTATATTGTAAATGAAACATAAACATATATGTAACTATATTTCGATTTTATTTTGATTTTAGATGAAAATACAACAGAACCATCTTCTTCATTAGTAACACCAGGACCACCACAGTTACCACCAAGAACCAATCGTATGTGTGATATATCAAGCATTTATTTCTGTAGCACAAGTTCAAATATTCCAAATCCCTCCTCAATTTCCGCAATCGATTCCGTACGCTATCGCTTCATGCAAGCATCCACCGCAATTTCGAGCGCTGCAGCCATAACACTCAATCAATTTCCCACGACGAAATCCTATTACAAATTGAAATTATTCCCATGGACCTATATTAAAGTCTCACTAGATCGCTTAAAACTATTAGCATTGCTCGATCGGAATTTAACTCTATGGGAAACACTTCTCGGCGCATTTTTAGGCATCTTTGTTGCAATTCTGGGCTCGGCTATTCTACACGCAACATTCTATCAGGATCTTACGGCGTTTATTTTTTGTTTCGTTATCGCTAGCTGCCAGTATTCGTTGCTGAAAAGTGTTCAACCAGATGCAGCTTCACCTACACATGGTTTTAATCGAGTCATAGCTTATTCTAGACCGATTTATTTTTGTTTATTTGCAAGTTTAATAATTGGACTTCATCATGGCGTGTTAAATCACATTACAGAAACTACTTATTTTGTTTATGGTCTACAATTTACTGATAAACAATTATTAATTGCTACTAGAGATGTTTTAAGCAACTTTATCTTATTATTCCCAATCTTATTCTCGTTGGGATTATTTCCGCAAGTTAATACATTCCTTTTATATATTCTCGAACAATTCGATATGCATTTTTTTGGTGGCAATGCAATGTCAAGTCTTCTAGCTGCCTTTTATTGCATTTTTCGTTCGTTTATTTCTCTATTTGTATTATATGGATTCGCCTATGGCGCATTATGCGAGCCAAAATCATCGCAACACATACTATTTTCGATTTTTTGTGCGAGCTTAGTTGTGATTGCGTATCATTTAAGTCGGAGTACTAGCGATCCTACGAATATATGGAATTTGTTTAAGAAACATTTATGGCCGCCAGATGTTTATCGTGAACGACATTCGAAGAAATTGGATGAACAAAATGATGGGAAAAATGTTAAACATATGCATAATAATAATAATAATGGATTGGATTGTGAGGAGAAATTGCCTCCGGATAAAAATACTAATGGAGTACGAGATAAAGAAGTGGAAGATACTGAACATGTAGAGCATGTGAGTTTTTTTTTGCAGGTTATAACCTAATGATTTCTTTTGGCAATTTACAAGATTTAGTTTGTTAAATTTATGTCCTGTTTTTATATTTTGCTTTCACTATACAGGAATCTCAAGAATCCGAGACAAATGCAGATCCACTACCACGCAAACTCCAAAAAACTGTTAATGCTCGTTTAGCTAGCGATTTACTTACATGCACCGCTATTGCGATTGTAACTTGTGGCGTACATGCGAGTACGGTTTTCACCGTTTTACAACCGGAATTGAGTCCGGTATTATGGGCGACAGCTGCAGTTAGCGGTTTCTTATTACACTACATTATACCGCAATTACGGAAACAATTGCCGTGGTTGTGCGTAGCAAGGCCAATATTGAGGGCATCAGAACATGACCGTTATCAACCGGAGGGGCCGGCCAAAATTATGTGGTTTGAAAAGGTATGAATTTATAATTCATTTAGTGACTGCTATTTTGTTGAAATTTATTTCTGGCCAAAGCAGAATCACTTTTCGTACATTTTCGATTCATATTTCGAAATAAAATATTTATATTTCGAAATATATCTTTTCGAAATAAAAAGTTCTAATATGAAATAAATGATTTTGGAGCTAAATAAAAAATTTTGATATTACTTTAGAATTAAAATATTTTTATTTATTTATTTTTCTAAAATTCTCTATTTAATTAACAATTTTACCGTGCCAATTTTATGAGATTACACGCAGCGCCGATTAGGCAATAACAGTTTTTACAATAATTTTTATCAGTCTTCCTTGGAATAAGACCAAACTTTCATTAACACAAACATTTACACTGCAATAATAGGTTGACTGATAATTTTTCAATAAAAAGTTTTCCAAATTTTCAATTTTGTGCAAGTTGTTTTGTCTTGGGTTGTCATCCTTATTCGCAAAGTGAACCATTCGCAATAGGAGCTATTTTTATTTGGAATAATATTTGGCAAAAATCTTTTTACTCCAATAGTTAGCTATTAACGGCATAATTGCTATTTCCATATAATTGATAATACCAAAAAGGCTTGATTTATGAATAAAATATTGGTTACCAATTGTGTAAACGTGATGGTGGTTGCATATATGGCCTTACAAGTAAAGTTTGTGTGACATAATGGTTTGTTTGTATTGAGATGAAACTTGGATGTGGTGAAAAGCTATTTAATAAACAGTAAAAATATTTGATATGAGCAAGAACAAAATATAAAGAAAGATTAACGCCCTCATTAATTAATTGATGCGAAGTAAATGACATGAATGACAAATCAACTAAGTGATGTGTATGTCAACAGTACCAACTCGTATATGCGCACGTAATTCAAAACTGTTAATACGGTTTAGAATGCATTTCAACACCCTCTCTTATTCTAAACATCACAGTTTCATACCTAATTTGTTTCTAAAATTTTCGAATTTCATAGCTGGCTACGGTATTGTTAGTATACCGGCAATTTGGTCGTTAGTTGGCACGTATTCTACTTTTAATTCGTTTTTTTTTTCAACTTTTTCTCTTATAAAGTTACCGCACATCAATATGCTTAGTGCGCTTATGAAACACAAGATTTTCGATTAAATTTATAGCACTTTGATTATTACAACAAAACGTTAATGGCATTACGTTTTGTTGTAATATTAGTGTAATCGCTCACGTTTACACCAATTTCACTAAACACTTGTTTTAGCCAAATTGCTTCCTTAGATGCTTCGGAAGCTGCCACTAATTCTGCTTCTGTGGTTGATAAAGCAACAGATTATTGGCTTCGGCTGTTACAAGTTATTGCTCCATTACAAAATTTGAATACATATCCTGCCGTTGATCGTCTAGTATCTGCATCATTTGCATAATCGGCATCTGCGTATCCGATCAGATCATTGTGGTGTAGATTTTAGATACTTTACAATTCGTTTAACTGCATTCTAGTGAATCTGGTCGGGATTATCTTGATATCTGCTTACAACATTAATGGAATACATTATGCCTGGACGAGCAGCAATAGCTGTAAACGTTAAAGATCCTACAGCTTGTCGATATGGAACTCAAGGCTTTATTTTATTGCTGCTTGTACTTTTGCAAAGTACTGTATTTGAATCTGCTGGCGTTTTGCTTATTTTGGTTTCTTCAATGTGAAATCGACGAATTAATTTTTTTAATATAATTATTGATATGTATAAAAATTGAATTGTTTCCTGTATTACGTACAATTTGTAAACCAACCAAGTTATTCGATTCATTCACTGTAATTTCGAAAGTACTTTTCATCTTGTTAATAATTTGATGCAGTATTCCAACATGATTTGACATTATCGTGTTCATAATAGTGTTCACCATAATAGAACACTATTATGGAGAAGCCATTATATCGGCGGACATATGTGTGTGCTGTAATAATAATATTACCAAATACGATGATAAAATATTGTGTAAATGTTTAAAATGCAACAAAACCTTTCATTTACATTGTACTAACATCTCGATTGTAAAATATACTAATCTAAATAAGACTGGTGAAATTCACGAGTGGAGATGTGATGAGATGTGATAAACAAGGGCGTGGCAAGTGAACGAAACTCAATGGATTTTCCTGGATTTGGTGAAGAGTCATTATATGAGACACAAGGAGCTCCCACAACAAACACAAACAAGCTTGCAGAGCTACAAAATGATTTAAACCACGAAAACAACTAGGTAAATAGAAATAACCTAAAAAAATATAATCCAGAACTTTTCAACATAATTTAGTCAAAGCAAAAATGGTAGAGAAGTTGTGCATAGAAATAAACGAAATAAATATCACTTTACAAACAATTGCAAATCTACCAGAATCATTAAAAGATATGCTGCAACCTCAAAGCAATTCTATCTTGCAAAAAGTGACAGCTCAAATAACTAATTCCATAAAAAATATCTCCATCTCTTCAAAATACAAATAAAGACAATGTAAACATACAGATAAACAGCCATCAAAAAATAAACAGGATAATAAACATAAACCTCAAGGAATCAAAGCTCAAAACAAAAATATCACTCTCAAGCTACGTGAATTTAACAATTCATCAAGAAAAGATATAGCTATTCCTGACAAACAAATTTCATATGCACAAGCAACACAAACAGTGGAAATAGCATAACCATTACGAAACACTGACACGCTAACCGAAATAAATAAAATTAAGCGCAAACCAAGAAAAACAGTTCAGAGAGGAAGCAGATAATCGACCCACAGCTACTTCGTACGCAAGCATAACGAAGGAGGGTTCACAAACTGATAAAAATGCATCTACAAATAAAAATGATTTTATTGACGTTACGAGGAGAAAAACGACCATGAAGCTAGGCACAGCACAAACAAGCAACAGTCAACACCAAGCCAATGACACTATATTTGAGGGTAGAAGTAAATGGTAACTGAAAATGTGATTAAACAATATATAACCAATAAACTTAATGAAGAAAAGATGATATATTAGTTACGGATCAAGGAAATCGAACAAGGAAACAAAGTCAATAATAAAAGTTTTAAGTTTTAGCAAGCATATTAATGGTGAAAGTTCCTCACACACAGATCTAACTGTGGCACAAACAGAATAACAAATGACTAACGCATCAACATACACCAGCAAACGAAAGTCAGATCGATCGAAAGAGGAAAATACTAAAATAAATCTACATCATATTACCATACAATGCATCAGAAATAAGGTCAGTGAGCTTGAATCCTTTTTAACATGTACCCACAACAAATTTTCCATAATATGTCTGTCGGCATACTGGCTAGTGGAATCAGAGCTTAAATGCCTAAAAATATTAACTCTTGAACCAATATCTACCTACTATAGGCAAACAACTAGATCACAAGGCGGAGTTATGTTTCGAAGTGATCCCAAGCTAGCAAGTTCACCTATTCATGCTATAAATGAATTATCAATAAATACTACCTGAGATCTGAATTTTGCACATGTGCTGCAGCCACATCGCAGGTATTATTTATTGATAATTCATTTATGGCATGAATAGGTGAACTTGCTAGCTTGGGATTCAACCAATATTTTGTAAATGTTCCTAACCTGATTGTGGGAAAAAACTGGAGTAAACTGCCTAAACCCACGAAGACTAGACAATATGCACATACATGATAACATAGTCTTCAAGTTAAAGGAAGTCTTCTTTATAGAAGTCCGGAATATCATTAAAGATCTAAACAATACTATAAGTAAAGATGTATATAGCCTCAGCATACAAATCTTAAAACAGAAATATTAACAATCTCGTATAGTCTATAAATGTGTGAAAATCAGCACGGCTTTGTTCCTGGAAGATCGGTGGAAACTAACTTAATGACTTACCAAAAATTGATTCTTGAAACATTTGAACAAGAAGCTTGTGTTCATTCAATATATACTGATTTTTCAAAAGCATTTGATCAATTTAATCATGATATATTGATTCATAAACTGAGAACTCTGGAAATAGGAGGTAGTATGATTGGATGGTTTCATAGTTTTATATCTTCCAGAAGATAATGTGTTCGTATAGGAAATATAATTTCCGAGGAAATTATAGTTACTTTTCGAGTAGCACAGGAGTCGCAAAATGGTCCATTATTGTTTAACTTATTCATTAATGACATACATAGTGTATTCAAAAATTCATTTGCTTTGCTTTTTGTAGATGATATTAATTTTTTTAGACAAATAAGATCTGTTGATGTTTCAATACTATTACAGAAGGGTATATACGCCTTCGAAGAGTGGTGTAGATTGAACTGTTTAAGTGTCAATATTGGGAATTGCTATGTTATGACCTTTCAAAGATCGAAAGTTGTAGTCAGCTCAACATACTTCTTGAATACCACAAAACTTAATGAAGTAACTTAATGAAGAGTTAGAGATTTAGGAGTAATATTGGACGCTAAACTTTCAATGGACCTGCATGTGGAATATACTATAAACATAAGCCTACAAACAGTAGGTTTTATTACAAGAATTTCAAATAACTTTGAGCCTTCCACATATAGACATATTATATCTCTAGTACGTCCATAGCTCTACATATCTCTAGTACGTCCTATTCTTGAATGTGCAAGCTATATATGCTCGCCTCATTATAGGAAGCATGTCAATTCCTTGGAAAGTGTACAAATTAAATTTCTTAAAGTAATGAGGTTTAAGCTTGGACTGTCGAATGAAATTGCAACGGATAACGTACGTGCATATATAAATCTCCCAACCTTAGATAATAGATGAAGATTGCCGATATATGCATGCTATATAAAATGGTTCATGGGTAGATTCGCTGTATAGGGTTACTAAAAGATATCATATTTTGAGTTCCGAATCGAGATACCAGATCTAATACAATATTTTACAGCAAATATCTTGCATATAATTATCTCTAGTATGAACATATTAACAGAATAATGAATGTAACTAATAACATAGCCGAACATATGATTTATCTATTGATTCTTTACATGAATTGAAAAACAAAGTCAAGCACATCTTTAAGTGAACATCAATTGCAATGGATTCTAAGATTCTAAAAGTAAGATAAGGATTTAAAAATATAGTCAAACAACAGAGAGAATTGTTGGCTCTAGAGATTGTGATCAATCAATCGCTTTGCTTTAGTGTTTAGTATGTTAGACAAGTGTTTTGAAATAATCAATAAGTAAATAAGTGATCAGTAATAAGACATGCATTCTAACTAATTGTAATAATTGATTTATACTATTGGAAATGCATAGTTTGATATTGTAATATTTCATACATGATACCAATATTTTCTTTTGATTTTGTATTGTTCGTTTCCTTGCCGAAACAGTTCCCAAATCGTAGCAGATGTGTTTATGTCGTTCTGAAAACGCACAACAGTAAAATAATCCTAAAGTGGACGAATGCTTTCTTGCACAAAAAGGTGCGGAGAATTTAGCAGAGCGAAAATTATTTGTTTACTCTATAATACGTTTGTGACAGGACTCACTAAGATGTATCGACGTCATTTTTTATCGCCCAGTATAGTATAGTTTCTTATAAATAAATTGCAATCTAAATAAAATTTTCAATAACCTTCTTTATTTGATTCTTAATTTTTTTTTAGGTCTACGTATATGTCTGCTTCTTGGAACGTAACATTTTATATCCATTATTATTTCTATCGACAATTACAGAAGAAGCGCCTAAAGTATCTGTAAAATTCGGACCGTCTTTAGGTGCTCTTATTGTCGTTATATGTGGCATGAAATGTTTACGAAGTTCCTATTCGGATCAGACCAGTCAATATATGATTTTAACTTTTACCGTACTTTTCTTCAAATTTGATTATGGTTTGGCGCGTGAAAGTTTTTTAATGGATTATTTTATTATGGCTATTATTTATGATAAGTTATACGAATTGCTTTTGAAGGTAATAATTACAACTTGTTGCATGATTATTAGAGATGCTCACGTATTTTTGGGTCTAATTGATGTTTGACTAATTGAATAAAAATGTTTGTTTTTGTTAAATTAAATAAAATGGATTATTATATTAGGCTCAAAAAGAAGAGTATATTCCTTCTCTAAGTGTTACATATTGAATTCTGAACTGTCTGTTTCCAGATTCAATTTGTTATAACTTACATAGCACCATGGCAAATAACTTGGGGTTCTGCTTTTCACGCATTTGCTCAACCATTTTCCGTACCGCATTCGGCAATGCTTTTCATGCAAGCAATTGTTTCTTCAATACTATCCACGCCATTGAATCCATTTTTAGGTAAATAATTTTCCTAGATCTTTTCCCCAATTTTTGTGTCTAATCTAAACAAATATTTTTTTTCTCTTCTAGGAAGTGCTATATTTCTTACATCCTATGTTCGGCCCGTAAAATTTTGGGAACGTGATTATAATACACGTCGTGTGGATCATTCGAATACACCATTATCGTCACATTTGGATCGTAATTTGGGTGCTGATGATAATAATTTGAATTCGATTTTTTACGAACATTTAACACGATCCCTACAACATTCATTGTGTGGCGATTTAATATTGGGTAAAATATTTATACAATTCTTGGTTTGCGAGGACAACTAGTACATACGGTACATTCAACTAGTTGTTCCGATCTAATACAACTACACCGGTACAATGAGTTGCTACTACAACTTGTTCCAGTTTTATTCTTTTTTATATATATTTTATTTAAAAATCATAGTTTTAGTAAAAAATTCGTTTTGTATTGGTGTGCCTGCTTAAAGATGGTTTTTTTTTTTTAACTAAGAAGCGAATTTGCCAGTACTTCAAATGTAAATAGGACCTTATTCGATAGCTTATTTTATATAAGTGTTAATCAATAATAATATTGAATCATCTGAATTTATTTTTTATTATATTTTATTTAATAAAGCCTTTTGTCTTTACGATGTAGAAAAATTGAATTGTTTTTCATTAAAGATACTGTCGCTTATTTTTATTAAAGAAATTGTATTAAAATAATATTAGTAATTATTTTATTCACAAATTAAGATCGCTGAGATATTTTTTATTTTTTAGTTGGAGTCCCATTGAAAGCAATGTTTACAAATTTATTTTCAAACTGATTTGTTCTTGTGATTGAAAAATTTAAAAAATATATTATAGGCGTTATTTAAGAATATTAAATTTCTCTTAGGTCGTTGGGGCCCAGTGAATCAAGGTGATTGTTTCGTATTAGCTTCAGATTATTTAAACTGTTTAGTCCATATAATCGAAATGGGCAATGGTTTAGTCACATTTCAAATGCGTGGACTGGAATTTCGAGGAACTTATTGTCAACAGCGCGAGGTGGAAGCAATTACCGAAGGTGTAGAAGAGAATGATGGTTAGTTCTTTTTTTTCTTTTGATCATTATTTGCAATTTGTTTAATAATATGAACTTTTTTAAATAGGTTGTTGTTGTTGTGATCCTGGGCATTTACCGAATATATTGAGCGTAAACGCCGCGTTCAGTCAACGTTGGTTAGCATGGGAAGTGACTGCAGCGAAATATATTCTTGAAGGTTATAGTATTTCCGATAATAGCGCCGTATCAATGTTGCAAGTCTTTGATTTTCGCAAAGTACTCGTTACTTATTATGTTAAGGTGAGCACTTTTATATTATTTCAACGAAATTTTAACTTTGGGACTCCAAATAGTTGTGGAATTTTCATAGATTCTGAATTGCGATTTCAGAGTATTATTTTTTACGCGATACGTTCAACAAAACTTGAAGAATGGTTAAGTTCGGAAACAATATCGAAAGCACTCCAACCGATGAATGAACGAAACTTTGTCGATTTGGATCCTGTTTTCAATTTCCATATTGATGAAGATTACGATTTGAATGCTTGTGGAATGACGAGAAACATGTTCTATCATATCTATAGTGATTGGATCACGTTTTGCGCGGAGAAAACAGGTCGAACTGTTCTAAGAGATGCAATAGATTCAAATTCTACGAGTACTGATGCGAAAAATATCATAAATACATCGAGTAATTCAACTTTGGTACTTCTATGTTTTGCTTTAAGCCTTTTAGGTCAGTTACTTAATCTAAGATATTCACTTTTCATTATTTAATCAATCTCATCCGTTAGGTCGCCGAACTTTAGGTGCAACGTCGCATAATACCATTGCTAGCGTTGAATTCTTCCTTTACGGATTGCATGCACTTTTTAAAGGTGATTTTCGTATAACATGTCCACGGGATGAATGGGTTTTTACCGATATGGATTTATTAAAAGCTGTCGTTGCGCCCGGCGTACGAATGTCTCTAAAATTGCATCAGGATCATTTCATGTCGCCCGATGAGTATGAGGAAATGGCCGCGCTGTTTGATGCAATCTGTAAGCATGAAGAAGATTTGGTTATAAGTCACGAAGGTGATCCGGCATGGAGGAATGCTGTTCTGAGTGGAACCCCGAGTTTATTAGCGTTGAGGCATGTTTTAGACGAGGGAACTGATGAATATAAGATTATTATGTTGAATAAACGCTATCTGAGTTTTCGTATAATAAAACTTAATAAGGAATGTGTGCGTGGATTATGGGCTGGACAACAACAGGAACTGGTTTATCTACGCAATCGGAATCCAGAAAGGTTAGCTGTTATAATTATATTTCACTTTGAATGATGTTTAAATTTACAGGAATTTATTAAACATTTCGATAAGTGTCCTTCAAGATGAACTGAGCATTTATTTAGTACATATATTCAATATTTATAAACTTTTGTCGCTTTTAGGACGGACCCTGGCTTCCAAGATTATCATTTCAATCTATATCGCTTTGAAATCTAGCGAACAGGGCGGATATTCTGCAGATAAAATAAAATTCTGAAGTCTTATTAGGTGATGCACAGATTGCTGGAATGTCCAATGTCCTCGGATTTTGTCGGTGTTTAACGATTACCGAGACATCTAGAACACCAGCGAAGCAGGTGCTATTCTTTTGACGGTTGTTCGCTTAGCCTGATGAACAGCTTCTTCTAGTCGGTGAAAAGTATTCGCGCTCAGCTCAGATCTGCGACCCAACGTTTTTTGTCATACCGACTAACGAATTTTGTTGGATTCGCTGTTTGATGATCTGCCGGTTGAAAAAGCGTGTCCTTCTTCTAGATCTTTCTTATGGCCTGGGTTTTGACACAATTCGTGTCGAGACATATCTTATATAGATCCACAATATCACATTAACATTTTCTTTGACAAAATGATTTCAGAATAGGAACACATTGACATTCTGAAAACATCCAGCAGTTAATCAGAATTTATTAGAATTAAACCGGAAGAATGTTTTCTAGTACAAAAAAGTACGAAGAATTTAATTAGTCCGTGGCAGTATGTACTAAAATTTGTAAACGTTATTTTATATCACGTCGTGAATTACTATTTATTAGTTTTTTTTTACTGAAAATAGAGGAAGTATTCAAAATGCAAAACAAGCACTAAGAAATATCATCAATTCATCATGTGACCAACCAATTGGTTATCCAATCTATGTATCGCCATTAACAACAAGCTATGCCGAGACGAATGAACAACTCTGCAGTATCATTGGTGGTGCTTTAAGCGTTACGAAAATACGAATACATTTTATGGGATTATTTAGAAGGTAATTTGAATGATTCTTTGTAGTAAACTTCCCCCTTCATTGCGTTAGTTTATATTATACTATTTTCGATCAATACTTTGTTCGTGCAGAATTCGTAAACGTTTCGGCGAAGGTTGTAGTTCTGGCGGTTCAGCATCACGCGATGAACTTGGAGTGTTATCTGGTGTCCAAGGTCATCATTGTGAAGGTTTAAACGTCTACGCAATGACGCCCATATCGGGCGTACATCATCATCAATATCAGCATAATAGTGCGACAATTAATCAAACTGTGATGTCAATGACCTCAGAAATTGGGTCACAGCATCATTTATATGGTGGTCTAGCGACAAGTGGAGCAGGGGGAAGTATTGGACGAGGTGGTAGTCTTAGTCGTGCGTCGTTAGGTAAGTTTGTTTTTATCTATTAGTGTTTTAATTTTTTTAATATGACGGAATTTGTATCCAAAGAAATAGTTTAACAAAAAAGATGATATAGTTTAGAACAATTCAATTTGCCTTCAAAGAATGAACAACTATAAAATGCTTATAGCGGTTTATTTAGTTTGGCCCCTGTCTAAATATTTTTCTGTGTACGCTATTGTTTTAAAAGAATTTCAAAAACATCAGTTGCTTACCACATATATTGTATTCATTCATTCATTCATTCATTCATAACTGTTAATTTAAATGAATATTGAAGTTTCAGGTTGATGTTAAAGAAAATACATATTCCTCTTTTTAAAAATTAATTCATTTGGAAATAACAGATACGAGGGATGTCTTTTTGATTTTGCATATAGCTTTAACAACAAGCAATAGTTTAAATTTCAGTCCTTTATTGGTTTTCAAAGTACTTACCACCATTGTCGATGGACTTTTGCATTCGCTCAAACCAATTGTTAAAGCACTTATTCCACTCTTCAATGGGTATGCTCGAAATTGTCATTTGTTTCTCCAAAAACTGAATTGTGCAGTATGAACACCGCATTGTCATGGTGAAGGATGATCCGACGCTGTGGGTTGTTTTTTCGCAGGTCAGACATGATTTCTGGCAAACAAACGATTGTGTACCTATCAGCAGTTAGCGTCCTTCGATTTTGTAAAGGAATTGTAGCCACATGTCTGAATTTTGATACAAAAGTTGCGAGCATGTTTTTCGAGACACTGCGGGTACGAATGACTTTGGTTGGAGCCCCCCTGTGTGGAAACGATTAAGTGTTCTTTGGCACCAACTGACACGAGCCGCCATTTGTTCCTCGGTTTTTTTTTTCACGCCCGACTCATCATGTCCTTTGGATTGAGGTCTTAGAAGGAACTCTCGATCTCCCGCTAAGTTACATGACGATCTTCATTACTCATCTCGCGCATAGGATTAACGTTTTCCTGGGTGACCGCTGATTTTGGTGGACCTGACCTAGGATCATCGCTGAGATTTGTGCGTCCACATTTGAATTTCGAGTACCAGCGAGAAATTGTCGATTGATGTGGTGTTAAATTACCAAAAATAGCAACCAACTTTGCAAGACATTGTTGTTGCGATAAACTTCTACGAAAGTTGTAAAAAAATTATCGGTCGGAAATGCTCTCGATTTAATTCCATGTTTCGGAACGCCTTACTAATTTTAAAATTCACTGTGACTAAACCAGTTGTTGTATTTTGACGAAATTTTCAACACGTGCCAATATAATGTTGAGGTTAATTCTAGAACCATATGTTTTGTTACTTGCGCCCTCTATGTGGCTACATTCAAAATTAATATGACATCGAAATCCCTCGTGTTTACCACTTTTGTTTAGTAATACAATTAATTCGATTTACCTTAATTTTATACTAAAATAGTTTGGTCATTTCATATGAAACCACTTAATATAAAAACATAGTCAATGTTGGTATTTTGAGCTAATATCAAAAACGGTATATAGTATATAGTCTTTGCTAATATGTACTATGATTTGAACTAATATAGGTATAAAGTTTGTATTGAGTTGTATCATATAAATTGACTTCCATTTTTGTAATTTGGTTTAAAAACACAAAAATTAAGGTATTATTAGCAAGCAATCAATAAAACTGAATAAAAAATTAATAATATAGATAGTAAGTGGCCTTTATGTTCTCACTAATAAAAGATCTAACATTTTAAATGTATATCTGGCCCCCTTGTATTGTTAAAGTGTTTTAAGTATTAAAAATTATAGTTGAAACTTTAAAGTTAAATTTTTTACTATTTAAATGAGATTAAGTGTGAGGTATTTTTTGCTGTGGCAGAAACAGCTGATTTTTCGACGAATTAATTGAACACGACATTTATGGGTATAAAAGATAAACCTCTATTTCAGGTGGAAATAGAGGTAGTCTAGCCTCAATGGGCAAGCCTACAAGTTCAACACTAGCAAGTTTAGCAGGACTATTTAAGGAGAAAGATGAGCGCTCTGTATCCCAATTACCCGATGTGCAAATGAAAAGTGATGAACGTAGTGGAGATATATGTGATATTCTCGATAAGGATATAATATTTCAACAAGTTCGAGTAAGTAATTTGTTGAGAAATCATGCTAAATTGTATTTCATTTTGGAATTTTCTTTGTTTACATAGATAACTGATCAAAATTTAGTTTATGATTGTATAAATCTCGGCCGGCGAATCGATGTTTATTGGCCCAATGAATATATGAGAGCGCGTGGAGGTCGATCATATTGGAATAATTGGCTTCCAGAAAATGGTATGGAAGGCCAGGCAAGTTTCTCAATATGTTTACACGTTTTTATTATTAATTAGAAATATTTCGTTTTAGGTCGTTCATAAATGGAGTCCATGTCATAAAGATCCGTGCAAACGATCTCATGTTGATCGTACCATTTTACTACTCCAAATTGATGATAAATATGTTCCAATCGCTGAGAATGGTATACAAATTGTTCCTATAACAACGACAACCTCGAGCGGTACAGGTGCTGTTTCTACAGCAATTGCGAGTATTCCTTCAGATGCATGATTGATTCTGCCAAATAAATATTCCAAATAATAGAATAAATCAGTTCTATATCATCGTCCGAGAGGAAAATGATATTTAAAGGAATTTGAAAATTATAGATCTACGCTATTATAGATCTTACCAGAAACGTGCGAATCATATTCAATTATATTGAAATTAAATCTTGTTTCGAACAGCTTCTTTTGTGATTTATTTCTCAAACTAATTTCAATTGAGTAAATTACGTAAATTTGTTATAAAAATTATATTTATCGACAGTTAAGATTTTTTCTTATGATTAGTTTTTACTTCATGAAGCTGAAGCTTCCTGTTTCCTATTCATAATTATAGAAAACGTTTCAATTTTATCTAGACCTGATTTAATTTTATTTTTAATTAAATTGATTGAAATTTCAAAAATTTTGTTTGCTAAATTGCGTTTAGTCGTCCTTTATTTGGAAAAGATTTATTTCGGAGGCAGTAGTTAAAGTGGATAAATAGGTTGAATAGGTTCTTCGAATAGGATAGACTGGTTATAAATAAATACTTTTGATTAGAACTGGGATATATTTTTAACGAATTAGAAAAATTGTTTCTAATTATATTCGTTTTAGATCAACGGTTCATAAACTTTCGACTTCTGTAAGTCTGCAGGGGTAAGTCTGCGAAATAATTTTGACATTAGCTTACATCCCCCCAACTTTTTTTCAAGGAATTTATTTAATTAAAATCTGACATGGTCAAGTCTCCTTATATTTATTATTACTTGCCCAAGTCTCCAGAACAACGTAAATTGCTTAAGGTTGGGATGGGGTATGCGAAAACAAATTGTTCAAGAGATTACATGAGTTTAAGAACCCCTGTTCTAATAATTGTCTTAAGACTTTCTCTAATTATATTCAGGGTGATTTATGTTGAGCTTCAATTCCTTGTGAATTATAGTTTGAATATTGAATTTCAATAAAAATAAATGATGTTGCCTCTCTTTCTGAATCTGAATTGATACAATACAAGATCCTTATGTTGATTAAAATTTCTGGAGGATCAATACGCTCATTTTTATTAGGTTAGGTACTTAATATGAAATATTTAGACCATGTATTGAGAAGGCTTGGTTTCTTGAACACTTTGTTTAATCCAACTCCATTTAAGTGTTGTTTCAACGGTGTTTTGAATCCTCCTGTATCTAGTTCTTTTATTGTCTAAAATTTAAAACTTTTATTTTGTTTCAAAAAAATTATCAACGCTTATTTTGGATCCTGTTATACGAGATAGTTATTACACGAGTAGTATACAGAATTTGGCATAATAACGCTAGTACTGCAATGCAGCTTTTGGATATAAATATATATTAGAAATAGGTAGTTGCTACTAAAAGTTGACCTAACTATGAATATTTCGTTCGGCTCAAAGACAAGATAGAAAATTTTTATGAGACGTGTTTTCCGCGATCTCTGACGCTTTCGGCGCAAATTTTCCGACCATCTTCAACGAGCGTTCGTGTAAAGACTAATACAATTAAAAATCCATAACCATTGATGTTTCAAACGACTTGAAATGAGTAAAGTTTTGTGTTAAATATACGACTGATTTATACCTACAAATATGTACATTATTTTAATAAATTTTTGAAATTTGGTCGGAGAACTTATGCGTAGGAAAGCACCTGGGCTAGAGACAGGAAAGTGACAGTATTGAGAAAAACGATGTAAGAATTACGTTGCTTATGGTTGGCTCAAAAACGAGATAGTTCAGACAAACATTGATCCATTTTTGGTCCCTAAGTATGTCTTAACACTTGTTGAAAACCTCCATTGTGCAACTAGTAAAAACTGATATACTTAAGTAAAACAATCAAAGACTGATTATAACATGAAACAAAGAACATTTTCAACAGCAACACTATTTACAAAAAAGTGTCAATTCTGTAACTGGAAAAGAAACTAGTTATTTATTTTATTTAGATAGATAACGCGGTAAATATTTTTTTATATATATTAATCATGGTTGTTAATTAACTTGCTTTTTTACTGCCAAGAAATATTTTACATCTTTATAAAAATATTTTTAAAGTGGTTCATTTAAAACGATTTATAATATGAATTTCTAAGGTTTCAAGATTCTTTTCATTTATGGTTTCAAGTTTTTTTTTTTTTAATTAAACTCAAATTTCACCTATATAATAAAATTTATTTCTGAGATGCAAAAAGGGGAAACGTTTTAATTTTAGGCGGCAACTGTATAGAAGACAACTGTATAGGAATGTGTTATCTATAAACACTTATTTTTGGTTAAAAGAGAAACTTCATTAATGAAGTACAGTACGTAAATTCAAGAAGAAAATGTTTGATTTAGGAATAAGTCTCTGTTGAAAGGGAATCAGTAATACACGAATCTACTAATTTAATTTTAGAAAACTCACATTTTCCACATACCAACTAAACTAAAATATCGAATTAAAAATATATTTAAATATTCCATTAATCAATAATCCTATAATTAAATGAACTTACTCCTTAGAAATTCGTCTTTTAATAATGTTATTTTTATTTATAGATTATTCCGAATGAATTGTAAATTCGATTAATTGTTTTGTATGTTTGTAATGAACAAAACAAAATGTTAGAATAAATTAAGTTGAACAAAAAATATAATAGCGGAAAAAAATGTTGCCTTAAATTTTTATAGACTGATGCATGTGTGCTTAGGAAAATTAATCCTTTCATAAAATACAATACTGTACATAATATGATCTTCATATAAGAAAAGTTGTGTATTTTCATTCAGCTTAAAAATCATATTATATATTTCTAAGTATGAAAATAATTAACAAAAATATCAAGTGATCTAGATTAAATTGACAATAGTTTTGGATAGTTAAAATTTTTTTTTTAACTCTTAAAAATATCCAGTTCTGAAAATTAAACTTGTTTTTTGCCAATACCAAATTATTATTAATTATCAGTGTAAGGTCAAAATCGTTCTAGAAAGTGAAATTGTTATGTAGATTTTAGTAAAAAAAATGTAACAATTAAATAATGTTTTGTAAAATAATCTGTGTATAATTTATATAATTGCTTCTTATTACACATTATGTCGGCCTATATGAAAATATTTACTGATATTTAATGAATATATTATCAAAATTAGATTTTAGTATTATTTATACAAGATTAGTACTAAAAGCGCTACCACTAAAAAGCAGAGGGTTAAAATGAACCTCAAAGTTTGTTTTGATCACGGTGTATACTAAATTATTATACGCTTGTATATGGGCGGTCAAAGACCGAAAGTACCTGGTTGTTTTTTTAACTTATCATGAACATAGAGTAATTCCCTCTACAGCCCACATACATTCTGACGTTTAATTTAATCTATATATATATATATATATATATATATATATATATGTATTTTTTTATGTATGTGTATTCTTTATGCCTGACTACACCACATACGCTATCAACATGCACTT